>WAAG01020493.1:147703-172575 GCA_013390105.1 Tichodroma muraria
ACAAAAAAAAAAAAAAAAAAAAAAAGGAGACTGAGACCACCAAGTCTGCAAGTTGATACTTAAATTGTGGCTTATCAATTTTTTTGAACAGGTGATGCAAATGCTTAAGTCTATCCAGCTCCAAGTCAGTCAGCAGCTATTGAAATTGCTCTAATTTTCTTTTCCTCTACATTATTCTGAATGCACTGTAGTAATGTCAGATGACCTCCTCTTTTTTTTTTTTTTCATTTAACTGAAACATTATTTTCTGCACATAAAAACTTTTGAAATTAAAAGTAAACGGGTGTAATATTCACAGCCTTGGTCTTTTCAAAATGTCATGCACAGGAATTATACAGATTTATCCTACAACTTCCTGTAAGAATAGCAGCATTTTGAAATACCTAAGAAAAATGCCTGTGAGATATGCTAATGAAGATTGTTGGACAGCTGATTTTATTACATTTAGATTGCAATCAGAAACTGTGTTATCCTTCTGTTTAATCTTGCACATCATTGCTTATAAACTTAAGCAAGTTTCCCAGATTTCAAATATGATAAAGAAATTCTTAATCAATGCACTGTTAAATGCTTTCTGATATAAGAACGGAGGACTTCCCACAAATTCAGATAATCCTAAAGGAGAAAAATTACTTCAAATTTTACAAAACGCTGGGAGTTTTTAGTTCATGTATGTAAAAATCTTAGTAGTAATAGCTGATAAAATATGCCTACGGTACATGTTCTGGCTTGAAAGTACTCACATACATAAAACATGCCATGTGACATTAGATGCTAAGGTATTCTTACTTCAAGTAAAAGGGGGGAAAAAAGAACATAATATCAAGCAGCTTGTTTTACTTGCCTGAGCTCTACTTAGCTTTTAAAGAGCGAATATAAATGTACACAAATCCGTTTTGTGACTCGGATATAAAGCGTCGTGTTAAAAATGTAGTACACTGTAGCAAAACTAAAAAAAATTTATATTCTAGCATATTTCCTCCAGAGTTGTTAAAATTCACATTTCTTGTTATACCCTGTCATAAAAATAGTTTCTCTTTCTGCAGGTTATTCAGGAAAAACAGCGGAGCCCCTGCCTGGATCCACCTTGTCCAAATGTGGGGGTTTTTTAGGGCTTCTCATCTTTCTGACTAAGTTATACTTTACAGAAATCCAGCTTCTTATAAAGAACATTTGCAATTTAAATTGGTCTCTCTGAACATTAAGTCCGAATTGGATGAAGTTGTTAAAAGCTAAGGCTTCCTAGTTTTTTTACTAATCAAGCAAACCAAAACTACATTATCAGAGTCAGCCAGGAGTAGCGAGGACCTGGTTGCTGGAGAAAGGCCTGAATAAAAATCTCACACACTGATTACAGCCAGGAGAGAATGGCTGACCAACCTCTACACTTTAAGCTTTGAAGTGTGGCAGAACTAAGGAAAATGTGCCACCTTAAATTAGATTTTTCCAGAAAGTTGATAAATAGGCTTACTCATAAAGAGCAGCAAGACTAATCTGCAATTCTCCTGACATTAGACAACATGATCTATAGAAGCCTTGTTGGATCATCAGTTCTTTTCATTTGATGTCATCCTATTTATATTCCTTATCCCCAGCTGTGACTATTCGTCTTATAAAGTATGTTTGATTTTTCTAATACACATTGTAGCTCTGAGTATACGAAGTAAAATAAAAAGTCAGATTGCTCTTCAGGTGGCAGGAGTGTGTCGAGAACAGGCACCCCGACCATAAATAATCCCTCAAGAGATACAGAAATATGCTTTCATTGCTCCTTATCATGAACAATAAATTGTTCAGCCTCTCTCCTAACCTATGGCACAGAGTTCAGACTGGATGCAAAGAACGTGGCTCGGAAAAGAGGGAGGAGCAGGGGGAGGCAGGGGGGGTCCCGAGGGTCAGGGGAGGAAAGAGTGGCTCCAGCTGCTCCAAGGCACATCCGTGCAAGGAGGATCCATCGCCCACCTAAGCCAAGAATGTCTGTGGGCTGGAGCAGCACAGCTTGGGAAGAATATATAGGTCTTTTGGTATTTTACATGTGGTTAGGATAGAGCCCAAAACCTCCATGTTTTTCTAGTAAAACCCATTACAATTTGTATTGCACCAGTGAGAAACTGGTGCCTGTCAGCCTTGCTGCTTCTTCCCTTCCCTTGGACAGCTCTGCACATCAGCCTCCCATCAAGAAAAACAACACAAATATTCTCTCTCTTTCTCATATTCTTCATGGGAAAATGCCATCACAGATGCCCACAAAGCCCCATCACATTTCCCCCAATACTCCTGTGTTGTGCCAAACCCATCCTCACTCTTTGTTAGAAATCCCTTCTGAAGTTACAGGAAAAATTCTACCTTGATGTCACAGGTTTTGCTGCAGTTTGCTGTCAAGAGAATAGTCATTCTATTTCAAGAAGATTCATAAATTTATAACCATTGTTTTTTTCAGCTAAACATAAATAATAACATTACAAAAATTATTTCTCTGGCTGTCCTATATAATGTGTCTGCTGTGCTGCCTTTCTGGAAGGAGGCAACGTAAAATTCATCAGAAGCCTCAGCAGGTTGAGGAAGCTTCACTGAATAAAGAGATTTTGGAAGCCCTGACTGACTGAGGCCAAGGTTCACCAGTGCCACAATTTCCCTGGCTCGTGAGTGCCTCCCTAACTGTGGCAGATTTGTGTGCTTGGGGCATGGAGGCAGGACAGGAGTGCAAATCAGTCAGGCTCAGGAGCATTCTCACTTTGAGGCTCTGTTCCTCGGAGGGTTTATAGGCCCGCCCAGGGATATTCAGGGCAGTTTGATAACATAGATGTGTCGTCATTATATTCTAGATATCATTACAAGACTCCTTGACCCAGATATTGGGTTGGTTTTAAATGTTAAATATTAAATTTAGATGTTAAATATTTAATACAAGAACTACCTCTGTTTCCTCTGTGATTGTCCCTGCTCTGACCAGAGCTTTGCTCAGAGCAGGGTCAGGCAGCAGAGGGAGAGGTCACCTGCTCCTGTGGTGGTCAGCACTGAGGGTCCCCCACAGCAGATGAAGCCAAATAATGAACTTACAAAACCAAAGTTCACTTTAAATCACCCTCTTGTTTATTCTGCAGCAAATAATGCATCCTAACGGATTAAGGAAAACAACGTCACTATTGTCACTCCTGATTTTTACACAGAGCTCTTATATGTGCTAAGGAAAATGGTAATTTGTTTATTTGGGGCAATTGCTTTCATTCTTCCAGATGACAAATTCCAGGAATAATTTGAGCTTTTAGAAATAGGTAATGAGAGAAAAATCATTAAGGCATCATTCTGATGCAAGGTGAAGGGTTTGCATATCTCACATGAGATCTGCAATTAAACATTTGGAACGTATGAAAGCAAAAACCGTGGAATGTGGCCATCACTGGATTTCTAAACTGTTTACACTGAATTCTTGCTTATCTTAAATTAAACACACATTCAGTGCAATAACATATGGCAGTGAAATCAGACACAGAAACTGCTTTTATTAAATTAAATACTTTCATGAAGGTGTGGTACTCTGTCCAGACACAACAGACTGGGAATAATCTCACTTATAAAGATTGTTATGCAAGTCTTGTATGATCTTCTCTAATACCTATGATGTATGTATTCCATAAAAAAAAGCTGTTATCTCTGGATTACTGCACTAAATCTACTTGTGCAAATTCTTCAGGAATTCTTCTTAAGGAATATGAAACACTTCCACAATTTACATGACAGTGACCTTTAAACCTTATCAGATTATGCTCTGGTTTTTATTATTCCAGATCCTACACCTCGTGAATTACTCACTGAACTGAAAGATCTGAACTTGCACCAAGTGACTTTTCCTAGCAACAAGTGGTTCAAGGATCAATTAAGGGAAAAAAAAAAAAAACAACAACAAAAAAACAACAACACCACCCAATACCCCAAAGCATCAAACCCCACAAAATAACCCAAAATATTCTGGATCTGTACTCTTTATTTTTACAGACTATTTGATCTTCTAAATTCAAGTACAGCATCGTATTTTATGTGAATTGAAACAATCACTGAGAGAAATCAAACAAAACATATCGAAAAACCCAAGGATCTGTCCCACAATCCTTTAAGCATTCTTTTCTGTTACAATGTAAATAAAGATAACACATCCTTATTACAAGGATGTAAAGATGTTATGATATGTCTCTACATATATAAAAGCCTCAGCATTCAAAGGTAAAAATAATATTTTTCCTTTCTTTACTCTTGCAGGCTTATCTCAAAGGGAGCAGTTGGGAAGAAAGAAGAGGCCGCGTAACTTGTGTTGACTGAACCAAATGGAATTTTCCAGGTAGGGATGAGCAGTGCAGATAGGCTGGCTGTGCTCTCTGGAGCTGAGAGCTGCTCAGAATGAGTGAAGTGGAACTCAAAAACCGAACATCATGAACTTTTCATGTCCTCCAAAATCCCCGTGTCCAACTCTGATGCAGCAGTGGCACAAATGACCCTCAGCAAGGCTCCCATCAGCCAGCCCAAGGAACCTGCGCTGACAACAGCCTATAACTGCCAGCACTTTTTGTTTCTTGAGCAAACAAAGAGTTGGAATAAAAAGGAAAATGGGAAGAAGGAAAATGTCACTGCTGCTCAGTCAGTGGGTGCTCAGAGACACTGCTGATTAATGTATTAACTGAAGAGCCCAAAAAAGACAAACCTTTTGAATCAGGGAATGAAAAGACATTTGTTCTCCTTTGTAGACAAACACTGATTATACTAGGGAAATTTAACCACTGCAAATATAAAAATCACAGCTAAAATAATTAATAAAAGTGGTAAATGACATGACAAAGGAAATGACATGAAAGAGTTCCCTCAAAACCACCTGCTTATGACACAGAGCAAAACGAGCACGTGTCACGCGACTGATGTGAGACAAAAGATCAACAGCGGAGGAGGAAGACTTCTGGAAAGCTGAAGATCAAATAAAAAATGCAAAACTATTTTCTGTGTTAAATATGTATGATAAACATCAACTGCAAAGACAACAGACCTAATCCTGCCTTGTCCTGAATCCTGAGAGTGAGGAATTTTACATAACCTTGCATCCGTCTTTCGTGGGAATTCTTAAAGAAATATGTTACATCAGTGAACTTTCAGTCGCTTTTTAAACAATCTTAGCAAGGCCAAAAGCAGTAAATAAAAGTCTCATATTGTGTTTCTGTTCCTAACACTCAATGAACCCCTTTACAAATTCAATTGTCTCTCTCCTTGTACCCAACTCATCACAAAGAGAACACAGACTCATTTTTCCGGGATAAAATACCAACAATACAGAATTCATATTTCAACTTCCATTCAGATTATGTATATAAATAAATTAATAGCACATTATTAAAAAACATACAAAAAAAACACTGTGGAAGTAATTTTTCTACTTTTCTACACATTTTTCCTACATTTACCTCTTACTTTAAAGAAATTGTCTACCGTAGAGATTTCATTGACATTCACTTTAGGGAAAGTAGTTGATTTCAGTGAAAATTAGTGTGGAAGAATCTTATCATAAAAAGCTAAAATGGCTCTAAAGGAAATTACACTGCTCAAGTAAAGCCTTAAATAGTTATCTCCTTACAAAAGTTTAATACAATATATCTCAACCAGAAATCAGACCAGCTTTAAAAAATGGTAACATTTTCCTCCCAGAAACATACTTGAATTTGATTTTTTTCCTTTCCCTTACTTTCTCAGTCCTTATGATGCTATCTCTAGTTTATAATACCTCTTCAAGCAATTTTCTGCCAACAATTGGCTTCTTTAATTTACCTCTATCATAAATTCCCAACCACGAGAGCAGATTCTTTGCTGCTTTAGATCTGCATTTAATTCCACATCCCCTTCTTTCATTTCACAAATGTCCACCTTTATCTGCATCATTTTACTTTGGGGCATCATTTAACTTAGCCCTCCCTAGCCAGAAGTCCTCTCAGACCCTCCCACAAACTTCTGGCTTCAGTAAATTGATTTGCTGTCTCCTCTAACTATCCTCCACAACAAATCAATCCTTTGACTCATGCAACTTTTCTGAAGCCTCACCTCTTGCCTGCAAGAGGAAAGCTGTAATCACCCTTTATTTGCATTTCTCTGTGGCAATGAAGAAAGATTGATTTAGGATTAAGCATTTGCCACCACAGCTGGATTCAGACAGAGCCAATTGACCCCTCAGCCCTCCCAGTCTCGCTGCCATCACTTTCCATCAGAGCTGGAACATGGTTGGAACACTGAGACTCTGCTGCCACATGCAAAGAAGTTCCTCTAACCCCCCCTCTCACACAGACCAACAACCAACACCCACCACAGTGAGCACTTCTCTTGGGAAATGCCTTTCACCTCACACTTTGAGAACAGTTCTTTCACTTTGCTCCACTTGCCTCTATTGCCTTGCTAATAGAGTACAGCAGACAAAAATATCATAAAAAAACCAAAACCCACAAAAAACCAAAAAACAAACAACAACAACAAAAAAAAAACCAAAGAAACAAACAGAAAAACCCAAACAAACAAAAAACCCCAGTACCTAGGACTTGATTAACTGGCTAATGACTAGAATCAGTCATGCAAAAATACAGTTAAAAAGCTCTATTTTTTTTTAAGAGAGTAGCTTCTGTACCTCAACTATCCAGACCATAATTAGGACTGAGCTGCTCAGACCTCTTGGAGCAGATCCATAACTTCCTATGAGATGGTTTTGACTTCCAGAAAGATCACCACATTATCAGGTAAGTCAGAAGGACAGGAAGACAATGGATACAGATATGGTAAATGTATCTCTGTATCTCTTCCTTAGAAATATTAGAATAAATGGTGCAGTTCATCTTAGAAGAAAAAGAAAAGCAGAGGATCTGTGTACTGACACCCAGGTGTATTTGTAGGTCCAGTAAGTTACACAGTGACTGCTCACAAAGTTCTAGTTGAAGTAGTAGGGGGACTAAATAAAATGATCATATTTTTTTTCAGGATGAATCTTGTGCACCGTTGGTTGGAGTGCTGAGCACATCAGGGATTTCACAACATGGCATTAAAGAGCAACAATATTCAGAGCTATAATAATTAAGACAAAGTAGAGATGATCTCCAGAGAGCAGTGCAGAACCTTATTTTCCAGCACCTTGGAGCTATTCTAGGCTGTGTGAGTGAGATCTTTATAAGTGATAATTCCACCCTATGGCACTTCCAACACATTTTTCATAAACAGCTCACATTTGCCCGTGTTACTTTGCAGTTACTTTACAGTTTTAGCAGCACGGCGTTCCTTGTTTGTGCCGATTTGCATTTGTCCACGCGCTTCGGGTGTGAGCTGGCAAAGCCTGGCTCCTCTCCAGGGCCGAGCAGCACGAGGGCTCCTGCTGACAGGAGAGCCCTGCCAAGATGTCACCGTGTGTGTGCGCTCCAGTGACTTGGTTTCAGGAACTCTGAGGACGTGGCTTTGTGGGCGTGGGCAGGGCACAGCACAGCACTCCCGGGTTCTCATCACAACCCACGTCCGAACCGCCGCGGGCTCGAGACCACGGCACCAGCAAAGCCTGTGCAATCACTGAATCATTCAACAGCTGCTATTCCAGTAAGTTACACAGCGTGCAGAACTGTTCCAGCAGTAATACAAGTGGCTAAAGGAGAAAACCACCAGGTAGGAACAGATGTGCTGTCCTGTACTTGCAGAGTGTGTGATGGTCAGCTTTCAACTTGATGCATTAAATAAATAAAATTAGTCTGAGTCTCAGAGTAATCAACTGCAAGTTTCGTGAGAGAAAGATCTAAGCTGCAATAGTTCTAACATGAAGTAAAAAAAAAAAAAAGTGTTTCAGAGAATTTAAAAGAAAAACAAAATTAAACATGCTGAGGTGCTAAGGTCAGCTCCCTAATGCACAGCACACATTCACTAGCGCAAAAAGCTTTTATGGTTTCGTGAGGCTTTGCTGCTTTTTGATGTCAACAGGTTCATCCGAACCGTGGCCTCAGCCTTCATAAATCACCCCCTTCATTACCAGCTAGTGCTGAGCGAATAAACCTGGAGAAGTTAACCACAAACACCCCGTCCCTGGCACAGCACACATTCCTGAGCTTGAAACGTGAATTCCTGAGACTGGCACAGAGGGCAAGCTTGGCACAGAGATAATCTCACTGAGACCAAAAAAAAAAAAAAAACCAACAAAACACCTGTGCTTCACCTTGGCCTTATGAACCCAGTGCTAAAAGTTACTGACAGGTTCTCCATCAGAATCATTCACTGCTCCATAACTCAGAGGAAACAGGCATTGCAGAGCTGCAGCAAAAGAGTCAACCCTGGAGCACGTCCTGCTGGCTGCCCTCCCCAACTGCCTCACACAGATCCAGGGAAAACCACAATACAGGGATTTATAATCTACTGACAGCCTCCCAGTCCCTGCTGCTGGGGATAAATCCAAACTGACTATGTGTTCTCCCAAAGCTGAACTTTCCTCTTTCCTGCAATGCAGGACTTTGTGAGAGAAGAGCCATGGCCATTATTCTCATTTCCAGATGAGGTGTCTCTGGCACAGCAAAGCCATGGCTGCAGCCTCCCTCCCTCCCTCCCTAACCCTGCTTTCCCAGGCTGCAGGTTTGCTGGAATTCACAGCTTACACATACACTCACAGACACGTTTAGGTTTCTCTCACATAAACGTGATTGTTCAGTTGAAGTCACCAGCCCGTGAAAAAAGTCATGGGTGAGGCAAAGTGTCTTCTGGAATCTGATTTTTAAACCCTTTTCATTAAGACTGTATAAAAGGGGCTTTCTTTGTGACATGCCTACCAATTTAAAATGACGTTATGAAGTCATAAAATCACACACCTGTAAATATCCTTTTTTTTTTCCCCCCCAGAAACCCCAGAACACACGTCCATTTTCATGGGACTTGCACTGTGGTATTTGGCAGAAGTTGCCACCAGGGGACTTGCTCTGGCCAGAAGAAATTTGCTCACCACAAATAGGTATGTGCAGGAATGTCCCACCAGCAGGAAATGACTTTGTCTATATTCAGTGACAACTGTGGTCACAAAGTAAGAATACTTCCAACTTCACTGAAATTCTCTGAAATTCCCTAGCCTGCTGTTCTGTTTATGTTGGAATAAACCCACACCTCTCAGCCCAGATCTACTTTCCCAAGGAACTCCCAAAGCTCATCTGTTGTGCCCAATATCTTTATGAAACACAAAACTTCCAGAGATGTCTACACTGCTGTTCATTTATATTATGTCAGGTGGTACTGAGTGCCAGCACACCATGAAATATTAGTAATTTTTAAAAGACTAGGGTTTATTTTTTCCACTACAGGGTATAACACAGCCTGTATACCAATTTATGAGTGTTTATAGATTTTTATAGTTTTAGTATACAAATAACACCACTACTTATAATTAACATCTATCCCTCATTTGTACTCTATAATTTTTCATCTACATATAGATATAGATATATAGACATGTGCCCCAGCTTAGATAATGAAGAGTGCAGTATCTCAAAGTTAACAAGAAAAGTAAAGGAGTATACTGAATTTCTTAATTGTACAAAGCCAATTTCATTTATTTCAATTACATAACTATTGTGAATATCAACATCTCAAAGTGTATAGCTCCACAAGTTTTTGGGATTTTGTTTTATGGGTTTTGTTTTTTTTTTAATTAAGTAACCTTCTCCAGTCTCTCAAAAATTTTAAATACCATAGGTACAACATAATTGCAAAATTAAAGATGATTTATGACTGACGAGACAGTAATAGTCCTTGTAGGAGTATTTTATTTTAAGAAAGAATGAAAACTTTCTGGTTTTTGTCAAATTGCTTGTTGTGGGTTCCTTATTCTAAAAACACTCAAACTAAAGTTTGAGTATTTTCCTCACAGCTTTCCTTCCTCTTTTTGAAGCTGAAGAACTTTTCAGTTGTCCAGATAAAGGACAGCAAGTAGGTCTTCTATTGAACTCCAATGATTAAATTACTAAACTAAACCTTCTTGCAGTGAGAGCTGAAGTTCAGATGTTTATTTCATTTCTCTCACTCTCCCATCCTTTTAGTTATCTATTACCAGCCATCTGGATTACTGCCATCAATAAAAATTGGTTTGTGCCATTAGGCAGGGGTCAGCATCTTGAAGAGACTCTGCATCTAATTATATAGATTTGCAATTACAGCTGTGTAGAACACTTAACATCCACGTGTTAAAGCTATAACTTAGAGCCTGTACTGAAATAATTACTCTGGTTAATGCCAGTGCACACTGTGTTCCCTGGAGATGAGCAGAGTGGGATCCACTCACAAGTATTGGCCTGACACCCGAGGAGATGTCCCAACCAAATCTGAGACTGGCACCGTTCCACAGGGCATTAATGCTTGAGACAGAGCAGGGTCTCACTCACAGCTCCTCACCCCTTCCTTCCTTCCTTCCCACAAGGGATGCACCAGGGCTGCTCCCCGGGAATTCCCTCCCAGCACCCTGGGGCTCCCCCCACCCTCACTGCTTCCCTACAGTCCCTTTCAGGGCAGGAGATCCAGCACCAGATTTCACCTCCCTTGTGCCACAGCCATCCGAACCACTGCAGATGAGAATTCACAGCACAATCACAATCGTAATTCATAAAAGCAACCTTCTCCTGGGTTTTCAGATCAAGTAACCAGTGAGAAACTTCCAAAACCCTTCCAGTAAGAACAACACTACACAGTTACGAAGCTAGTACAACATTTTTACTCAGAAGGCTTTCAAGAACACCTGGAAACCTTCAGAAAGCACTTCTGGTGCCTGCCAGGATAAATGGCTCCAGTAAATACATTTTAGAAGCTGAAAGAGAAAGATCTGGATTTCTTTTTTGTCTGGAAAACTTAGTTTTACATCCTCTTCCCCTTCCCCTGCTGGTGCCTCCAAAATACAAAGACTCCAGAGACTCAGATCTGTGGAAGCCACAGACAAGGCTTGGTTTCCTTACAGGTCTGCTTTCATGTCAAATATAATTTTTTCTCTTTGCTGTTTTTTTGGGGGGTTTTTTTAATGCTTTAGCCACTGAGCTAATCCACCCTTATAGACAAATAGTGTCCACCTTAATTTTCAGCACAAAATGCTTTGCTTGGAAAAATTGCAGAAAGCTCAAATTAGGACAATATACACCCGTGTGCGCTGCCGTTTTAATTTAAATAGGCTGTTAAGTAGAATAAGGCAGCAATCTTTTCACTTCATTTCTCCCAACAGATGCTAATAAGAGAAAGATATGAGCATTTTAAACTTTAGAGGTCAACAGGTTCTCTAAAGGCAAAGTAGAGACATTTCTATTACACTTTTAATTCAAGTGTCACAGTGGGAAAAGGCGAGTGCTACCTTACCCATGATGTATCCATCACATTATGCCTTTACCACAGGCATTAGCCCCGCTCTGAGTTTTGCTATTCCTTGAAGGAACAGAGTCATCTCCAATCTCTCACTAAGTGCTGTGCAGGGTATTTCATTTGAGCTTTACTTACACACACACTACCCTGAACTGGATGCTCAGCCAGAGTGAGGGATGGTGTCTGAAATATTAACTGTCCAGTCCTAAAATAGATAATTTCTGTCTATCTACCTACCAATTCATTTTTTTGCTCTATCTTGGATTATTGTTTTTTGCTGTTGGTTTGGGATTTCTTTAAGATTAAAT
Organism: Tichodroma muraria; assembly: GCA_013390105.1. NCBI lineage: Eukaryota > Metazoa > Chordata > Aves > Passeriformes > Sittidae > Tichodroma > Tichodroma muraria. The sequence goes on from WAAG01020493.1 coordinate 159,379, forward strand.
ATACTTGACAATATTTTATCAAATGCAACTAAGTAATTAATTTTTCAAAGCACAAACACTACAGAGATATCAATTAATCAAATCATTCTCACCCTACGTAAGCATTATTATCCTGTGTGAGTTTTTATCTTCTGTCTTGGAAAAAAAAAATAAAATCAAAAGATTAAGTGAATTTTTCCAAGCAGTAGGATGAGAAGTTCATAGAAACAGGCTTAACACCCCCCAACACCAAAACATTTAATCTAGCACACCAAAAATGTTCTAGATGAAAGATACCCTAACCCTCCTGAACAATGTGCGTGTCTTACTTCAGACATCAATATTTCAACAAGTGTTGATTTAACCCTCTAAACAGACACAGACAGATATTTCAATGGAGCAGTAAGGTGCGACCCTGCTGTTCATGTCCAGGAATTATTTTAGTCAGCCAGGAATTTCCAGAGCAGATGCTTCAGAATTTGTGTTTTTGATTAAATTCCTGAAGAGACATATCTGAAAACACTTGCAGTAATAAGGCCAATTCAGACTATAGAAAGTTACAGTCACAACTGTTACATGAATTTTTTATGCCAGTTCTAGATACAACACAGACTACAGCAAATGGTAAATGCTTATGCTATAGCTCCAGTTCTGTATCTCTAATTTGTGCCACAGATCTTACAAACTGCTCATTCAATAACAAACACACATATTTAACAATAGCAACTCATTTGGCACAGAATTATTCAGCCCGTTAAAGATAACACAATTTCACCAAAGTAGTAAGAAGGCAGATAAAATCTTCCTCCATTTAAGGTACAAAACATGAACTGCAGTAGAAAGAAAGAAGCGGTAAATGGGATGGAGCTGGGGAAATGTCAGGAGTTACTCATCTTGGAAGTATCAACCCAATCAGAAAAAAGTAGTTAAAACCTCCTCAGAAAAAAAGTTCACTCTAAATTAAAAATTTACAAAGTCTCTGATATATTTATGAAAAATACTTAAACTTAGGAGAATATTTTCCATTCTGTTGAAGACCTCTTGCATAGCATACAGAGTTTCATAATGGTCAACTTCTATTCTGAAGATGTTTCTTAACAGTAAATTACCAAAGTTTAAGACTTTCAGTTTTTGTGAGTTTACTTTTATATTTGATTTTTCAACAGGAGACCTCCCAAATTACCAGTCTCATACTAATTTGTCATGAAAGGGGAAAAAAAAAAAAAAAGTTTTTGCAGGTGTCTACTGCAAGACACTGGCTTCTTTTGTTAAGAATCAAGAAGTGCAAGGGCAATACTTCATTAATGCCCAACTGCTGCAGTTATTTTGGAATGTGCTCTCCCTCTAATGGAGCAGATGACCCCTTTCTCTCTGTGACTCTTTGCAACCTGCACGGACTTTACACGAGGCACAGCTCCCAGGCTCCAACTGAGCTTGAAAGTTAATGTTCCTGTAAATCACCAACTGCCAAGCTACACCATTTACCTTGGGACTCTTTTCTGAAAGTTAGCACAAAGGGATTTACCAATATTTATTTTTTAATAGGATTTCCTAGTTGTTCACTGTTTTTTTGTTTTGTTTTGTTTTTTTTTTTTATAGCTCTTGGCTAAAAGGCCTTAAAAAAAATTAATTAAAAAAAAAAAAAAAAAAAAAAAAAAGGGACAGCCTTAACAGTCTATTGTTAACAGTCTGGTATTCAACAAACAAGAGAGAAGGCAACCACTTCTCTGACCCAACACAGCTGAAGACATTGTTCAAAATCCACAGTGAAAGACCAGGTCATTCGTGTCTGTTGTGCTGTTAAGTTTCACTGAGCACAGTATTTGAAATTAACTGGACCAGAAGAGACAAGGTTTAAACCACAGCATCAACATAGAGAAGGCTCAAATCCCAGAAGAGCCTGGAGTCTGTGCAAAGGTCTGCAGCTGGAGCCCAGGGAAATGGTTGGTGACCAAGGCAAGTGGCTTTGCCCTGTGTCTTTCAGAGTTACAGTTTAGATTCAGTTTGGTCCCAATTGATCAAAACCACTCTTCACTGAAGCACAGGTGTCCTCTTGAATCTTTAATTCTATTTTACCTGAGAACAAACCCAGTCTGATGCTCTCAATCCATTTCACAAAATGTAAGGGAGCACAGGAATTAGAGAACATTTGATCTGAACTAAAATGCAGACACCCCTTCAGCATCCTACTGGCAAATTCAGGATCACTTTCCAAGTATTCAGTAAAGCTACACAAAATTGTCAAGAGACAGCTTGCTTTATCCTGTCCAATATCTTCCAACAGTTTAAACAGCACGTTGACACGATGCCGTGTAAGAAGAGACAGTCCAGTACACCACAGGGGGTCTAAATACTTGCAGATAGTTAAGAAAAAAGAAAAATCTGCCTCACATCCATTTCAGTAGAAAAATAAATTTTTACTAAAATGAGGTCCTTAAATTATCCACTTTGCTGTCTTCTTTAAATTAGTGGAGGACCCCTACGGCACTACAAGGACAAAAAAATCCCTTCAGCAATGATTATTGACATATTCATCCTCAGGCTTATTAAGGGTCATATTTCTACCTAGGTTGCAAGATTATTGTAATGTTTTAGGCCGGCAAGGATTAGTAAAAAATCACATATAAACAATACAGCATACAGCTGCAATCGGGCTATTTGAGGGAAGGAAAGGACAGGTAGGTTTGTTAAGTGACAGGGAACTGATTACTTTAATGTTCATAATAATAAAACCTGCCAAGAGAGTAAGGAATAGAGTCATCAGCTTACTACCAGTGGTGGCATTGCTTGTTGTCATTCAGCAAACAAATTGCCTCTTTTGTCAGGTAAGAATTCCTTTCAGCAGAGATGATAAAGGAAGCTGGGCCTGGCCAGGAAGATACTCTGATCCTTAAAGGCTTCTGCTGTTTGTTAAAGTTCCTTTTCAGGTCTGTTCATCATTTACTGGGTTCTGGCTTTTCAGAGCAAGGGATGGAAACAAGACAGAAAGCATCACCCATCAATTTACCAGCCTGTATGTAATAACCCAAAGCATGAATCCATTTCTTCTTTAAGCATTTAATCATTCCTACTTATAAAGCTGAATTACTTAAACAACTTCCTATAAATCACAAACAAAAAGCATATTTTTTATTTCCAGAAATACAGCTTCTATTGCAATGAGTGGAAATGTCAGCAAACAAACACCTCCTACCACTCTACTCCTCCAATTTTTTGCATTGCCAGCTTTATGGATACAATTCTTGCTGAGCAATATTAGCCCAAAATAAAGTGATTAATAATCAACACATCACCTCCTTAATCCTTAACTCTAGCAGCCCACCAGTTCTGGGGAAAACTGCTTCTATCTTCATGATTTTTTTTCTCTCCTCTTTGTAGTAGCACACACTGAAACATTTTCTGATCTCAATCTGGAACGATCAATCTCAATAAAATCATTCATACTGATCAGGATTTTCTATCTTGCATTATCAGAGTGTACATCAAATTACCAGCCTGCAAAGTAGAATTAGGCCAGACCAAAGAGTTTTGACCCACAAAACCCAAAGCAATTGTATCAGAGTTGCTAATACTAATTTGTGACTTTAAAAAATAAAAGTATAATTCATGATTTAGCTTTAACATACAATTTTTAGTGGTAGCCTACACATTCAGGTACTTACGAGAATTAAATTTAGGTTATTTAGGAAACATATTCATATCTTTTCTGTGAAATACTCCCTACAGAATTTTATCATAAGAACTTCATCCAGGGGCCTCTTGTGAGTACTTTCAAAATAAACTTTTTATGGCTTGGTGCTGATAAGGTGTATTCCAGACAAGGTCAACATGATAACACACACGGGCTCTCTAAGGATATCACTGCTATTTGGCAAAAACACCCTCAGTTTTCAATAAATCACCCACAAACTCTATCAGGATAGTACAGAAGCTACCGGGACCTTCCCAACAAATAAAACACCAGCAGCAGCTCCCAGCACAAGGCAGTCCACTTGAGATCTGTTTCAACAGCATGGGAATGTTTGACTCAGCTCAAAGTCTCCTAAATCAACGACTGAACTCAGAACTATTAATGAGGACTTTTGTTTCCAAATGTTCACGCTGGGTTTTTTAACATCTCCACTGTTACTTTACACTTCACAGCACTTCCTTACTGAACTTACTTCACATTTGAAGCCACTTCCAAACAATTTGATCAGATTGGCTTCAAACCAAGGAGAAAACAGAATTTGTCAGTGGACACAACAGGCCCTAATTTAGGTACAGTTAAATTAACGAGGAAGGGGTTTATTGCATTTTCTTGTTCCTACATTTGGATGGCACGATGGCTCTGAAGAACCCGAGATGCTTCCAGTAGGAGGGTGTTCAGAAATCACTTGCCTTTGAGAAGAATATTTTTCACACACATTTTCAGAATATGATTTAATAGTGACGTTAGAAAAACAAGTAAATTTTGCTGTTGTTTAATATTGTCAATCAAGCATTTCTCCAGTGCCCCCTATCAGATGTGTAGTTTGAAAGCCAACCAAGTCTTTTATTTGTCAGTTTTTCACTAGCAAGACAACCAAAACCACCAATTCAGGGGTATTTGGTATTTTAAGACAGGAGTTTAAAAAAAAAAACACAAACAAATAAAAAAAAAACCACAAGCAAACAAAACAACAAAGAAAAAAACAGTGTCAGAAATTGGTTGTGATGAAATTACAGAAACTGGCATGACTGAAGTGGTTTGCAAGAGGAACACTGATTAACTTCCTAAATAGATACAGATTCTGATCAAACAAAGCACTAAAAACAGTTTCTCAGAAGATGTAATAGGTGTTACAAAACTCCTTCTTAAACAATGGAGCTGCATTAAAGTGTTCTAAATTATTTACAAGAGCCAAACATTTATTTACTCTGGTCAGTCAGGTATTTGTTACTGATATTAAAGCTGCCAGAAATGAAGATACCAGTGATGAGGACACACAAATAGAAGCCAGAAAGGAGTTTGAAAGCCCAGCAAGAAAACATCAGGTTTAGTATAAAAAAGGCCCCACTTAGGGCAGAGTTCCTCAGATCTGAAAACCAGTCCCTTCTGCTTGGGAAATCTTTAGTTCCCACAGCAGTGATTGTGGGATTTAAGGTGGGAGCTATTTATATCAAAATCCAGCCCATCCTGGAGTTCCAGGGCTCTCAGGGCTGAGTCTGAGCACCCCCAGCACGCTCAGCCAGGGGTCCCTGGGTGCCCCAGGGCTCCCAGATCTGCTCTCCACACAGCTCCCAACAGCAACTAAAATACCATCCCACAGTGTTACCAGAGGCACAGCTCATTCTCAGTGCACCTATATTTATCACGGACCCAAACCAATGAAAACTGCTCCTGAGCAGAACAAAAAACACAAAACAAACCCAGCAAGGACAACAGCAGGCTTGAATTAGAACCTATTTTAGCAACAACAGCAAAATTATCAAAATGTCTAAAGTATTCTGGTCCTCTGTTTAGGCAGTGCATTTTTAGATTGATAAATAATTGCAAGACTGAAAAAAACTGTGTTGGTTTTATCTTAGGCAAGTAAGCAATCTGAAACAAAACCGTATGGGGGGAAAAAAAAAAAAACCAACAAAAAAATTGTGTTTTTAGCTCTCTAAGTTGACTGAGACATTTTGAACATTCAAAGCGTTCATGAAGCGTAACAGAAGCTACATAAGCAAACAGAAATCTGCTATATTGTTTAACAACCTTAGGAGAAAAAAAAAACACCAAAAAAAACCACACAAAAAAAACCCCACAGTTGTTCTGCTTGAATCCCTTCAGGTACAATATTTGAAAAAGCCAAAGAGCAGTACAAACAAAAGTAAATAGGACTCATTCCTTGTAGCCCTGCTAAAATGGTGAAGACATATCATTGTGCTCTTAAGTATTGAAGAAGAAAATCTTTCCCTGCTTAATTTGTTAAGAAAAGGTGTTTTGGTGGACAACATCTGCCAGCTGTGCCTGTGGGATTTTATTTGTCCCTTTTCCCTCATCACAGGGCTCATGATCAATGAACACTGCCTTCAATAATCTGCAGAGACCTCACTGGTGGCTTCCTCGCTTTTGGACATTTCTGCTTCTCCCTGGTTGCAAACACCTTGCAAATAGATTCACTGATCTACTCCATCTCCAAAAGGAATGTGCTCGCTGAAGGTTTCAGAAATCAATCTTGACAACAGTTACATTTGAAGGGAAAAGAAACCAAAAACAAACCCTCCCAAATCTCACCAAGGGAAGAAAGTTTCACAAAGAATATGTGCTCATCAAGAATATTAGGGATTTTAAAACTACAAAAGTTGGAAAAGCAAAAAGGAACAGAGTAAATTAAAACATTTAACAGTCAGATGCCACACTGACCAGGGGTGCTGCAGTGCTAAAACAAACAAACTCCCTCCCACCTTCCACAGAGCTGGTCCCCTGGAAAGTTCTTCTGATTCAGGATCTGTCTTTATTCAGGTTTACAAACCTGGTGCCCCCTTTTGGCTTAAGCAGCCTCCCTCCTACTCACAAAATCACTGTACTGACAGGTAATGGAACACCACCTCCGCAGAACTAGTTCCCTTCCCTGAGAACACTCACCCCACCTCGATAATGCAGGATCTTAGGACACCCACCGTTCCCTGAATTGCCCACCTCTGATCCCCTGCCAGGAAACTGATCAATGAAGCACTGAAAGGAGCTCTAGAGTTTGCCCCATCTTCTGAGATTATTAAATTGGCAATTTAGTAGATGTCTTTAGCACTCGGTGTCAATGGAGAATTCTGACCGTGAAATGAAGGAGAACACAACCCTCGAAAAGGGGGAATCTAAGGGACGTTTGCAACCTGCTTTGGATAATTTGTATTTCTGACCCAGAAATCCAGTTTTCAAAATAATGTAGATGATGACTGAGGACTGTTTGGTGCTGGGAGCCCAAGGCCAGGGAAACTCTCACATTCACTATGCAGCTCGGAGAACAGGAACAGGCACAATGAAACTGAGGCTTTGCTTATTTATGGCAAGTGCAAAAGCACAAAAATCACAGGAAAAAAAACCACGTCACAGGATAAATATATAGTTTGACGTTATCTTGAAAAGTTGTGCAGAGAAATATGTCAGGAAAACCGAGTACCCTGAAAAACTCAACTGGCCACACCTTGAGGAAGGGTATCCCTGCCAGATGCAGGCTGCACAGCCACTCCCAGTGCTTCCCAGAATAACCCTGGATGTGAAGGTCTGGAAGACACCAAAACAGGGGCAATATTCAGGTGCAGGAAGCTGGCAACTGCTTTAATGTGAGCAGTGCAGTCGTTTCCAGTACTGTCCCTGTGGCAGGTTGGGGACAGAGCTCTCATCTGGGGACAGAGCACAGGACAGGACACGGAGCCCAATCCTGCTGGGGCTTTGTGCCTGCTGAAGGAGTAGGTGTCACTTTGCATTAAACATGAGTGACTGTAGCAAGGGCAAAATAAAAATACATTGCTCAAGAAGGTAGGATTTGTCATAACAAAGGGATTTTTCAAGCCATTAAAACCAGAAACCTCCTGACCTTCCAGTCAACTGCAAACGGGGGACATTCTCTTTCTGAACTATGCAAATGGCAATACAAAACCCAAGAATTTTTTATCATCCTTTTCCATATGCATAAACCACACATTCCCATTTTAAAATTACATTACTCTCTGGCCTTCTAACTCCAACTGACTGTTGCTAGCTAAGTTTCATCACTTAATATGTAGCACCTGTATTTGGCATAATGAAATTAAGCATTCCCTTGGAAATCAGATAGCTGGAATGTTTCTGTTCCTTTTTCAGACAAGGAGAAGACTTACCTCCACATTAGTACCTTTGATGTTGACTTTTCATCAGTAATAGAGAACCTGGTTTAAAAATTAAAAACCCAAACATCAAAATGCATTAAAAAGCTGTTAGAACTGTGCAGTGAAGTAACAGAACAAAGCCACCAGATTTGAAAGTTGCTTCTGCTCTTTAGGATCTGATTAAAAAAACCCCAATTTGTTTGGGAAGGAAAGCAAAGTAATCTCCGTGAACTTTCTGCCAGTATAGTTAAATCTGGCTATTATCAAAGAAACAAATGCCTGGATTCAGACACAAGCTTAGCTCCTTTAGCTCTAATTAAAGCTTCCTTCAGAAGACTATCCTATGCTAGGTGCCAATTAAGGGGAAAACTGCCTTGTTTAGAGCTATCCAAATATTTCCAAGCCTTGGGTGGGCTGCCTGGTACTGCCCAGCAGCACAGGGAAGGGAGAAGGGCTGTTGTGGAATGCCTGGAAAAATAGCAAGGACTCTGTCAAACCAAGCCTCACAAAGCTTGCCCTGAAATGGAATATTTTCGGAAACTCATTCCAAACTTGAGCACCTACCCTGCAAAAGGATTTATTTGAACTAAAGTGAGGAATGCTCATAGGTGCTTTTTTCGGCTCTCCTTAGGCCAACACCTCTGACCAATCATTCTGAATGCTGTTAAGTACAGTGGACATGTATGAGAAACAAGTCCTTTATTTCACCTTCTTTTCCTCTGCCAAAATACACAAATACCAGCTGTGATCATGACATGAGTGGTACATTTAAAACAGTTATATTGCCAGGAGAGATGGAAGCTGCAACAAAGAAAAAGGAACTGGCGAGAAGAGACCAGAGATGTTTGAGACACCTCTTGGGCATGCTTAGCACCAAGGGGAGTCCGTAGACATGCAGAGAAATCAGCATTTATGTTAAAATGGTCAGGCTTGGACTAACCCCCTTCCTACTTCATCCTACTGGTAACTGACTCCTGAAGGAAAACAACTGAAAAAACAAACCCACAGTGCTTAAGAAAGTGAACCACACAATAAAGCAGCCACAAATTCAGTGGGGAAATGCAGAGTGACACTGGAGATAGGAGAGATGCACAGAAAATGCTCAGAAAGAATGGGGGCAAAAAACCCCAAAGGCTTTGCTAACCCAGTGAGCATTTCAAACACGGTTGCAGAGTGCCCTGTTTAAGGTACTGAGAACATTTAACAAGCTCGTTCCGAGCTGCCTGCAGTGAAGAAAAGAATGACAGCAAAAACACAGCAGCTCCAGCAGGACAAAGTGAAAGAGCAGCAAAATAGACAATGCTTGTCCTCCTGCAAGACATCAGCAGAGCCTGCAGACATTTAGGGTCTCACTGATCTACAGAAACACAGCACAACCCAGGCTTTTCTTCCCCTTCCCACCCAAACAGGGCTATTTCCCTCTTAGCAGCAGGCTTAGTAATCTGCAAACCCTTTTCTGCAATCACCAGGGACGCTCCCCTCCCTGCCAGGCTGGAGGGGACAGAGGCAGGAAGGGATGGAAAGGAGAACTTGCAAAGTTGAATTCTCTTTGCCTTCCTCTGCCCTGGCAGCCCCAGGTCCAGTCCCTCTCCTGTGAGCGCCTCTCTCCTCCACCCCGCATCCCTGCTGTTCCTGGATTGCTTTTCACCCTCGACAGTTTTATAGCAACAAAGTGATTCCATGATCCCAGCACAGTTATGAATCACTTCACGCGTTTCGGGGGTGAAACACAAACTGTTTAACATCTCAGAGCAAGTTACATAATTGTTCACAAAATGGAATCAAGGAGGCTGTATCTAATTAAAAGTACGTGGGGAATCCACTGTAAGCAGAAGGTATTGTAATTATCTTGTTTCTATGCAAATGTACCCAGTAATGAGAAGAGAAAAAGAAAAGTGCCCTTTCCCCTTAGGGACACACAGGTGAAGATAGAAACACTTCTGATGCTACTACACATGTAAACGCACACACAAAAAAATAGAACTAAAAAACTAACCATCAACCTGTCAAAGTTCATACTACAGAAGTCTCAAATGTTTGACTTTTAAATGAGAAAACTCAATCCAAATTTTAACTTTAGCAAGTTATTGCATTAAATGCACATGTGCAGGGCTCTTCTGGGTATAGCAAGCTAAGAAGCAGCTGAAAAATGCCAAACTAAGAAATAATCACAAAACAGATCAATAAAACCTTTGCTTAAAACACACTACATTATTTCATATTATTTTTTCACGTCCTCGAGAACGCCTGCATGTGGTTAAATAGGAAGAAACTCAGCACAAAAAGTTATATTCTGAGTTTTGGTATTTTGTAGTACAGAAGTGCAACTTATGGGCCATTTTTCACGTTACCTAGATATAATTGCATGGAATTTGATCAATTTTCAGTGAAGAAGTGCTGTTATATTACAGTTTATCAGCCCCACAAATGCCAAGGGATGATTAGCAAGGGCCCAGCCTTCCTGCCTCAGCACTTGACCTGTTTTCTTCTCGTGGACCTGGCAGGACCTTTGGGAGGTCTCCTGAGACCAACTCTGCCCCTGCAGCATCAGTGAAGAACTGACTTTTAGATTTTAGCTCCTTGCTCAAACAACATGGAGGGATAAATACAAGATCTAAATATAAGATCTAAAAATCCCCAACAACAAAACAAATATAGTTGTAGATAAATCAGGCTCAAGAGAATCTGCTGAGTGATTCCAGCAGCTTAATATGAGCATAGAAAAATCCCCTCCAAGTTTAAACACACATTCCCAGAGAAATCCTGCCTCGTGTGAAGCTGTGTTTCTTTACTCACTCTTTATCTGAAATATCACAACTTACATTTATCAAGCCATAGCCTAACCTTATCAATGTTTAATTTGTGTTTGATTTGAGTGAGTTTTATATACATGTCAACTCCTGCAATGGGACTGAAGCACACAGAGACAAATCTAGGAGGAAAGGAAGGAAGATTCATCCAGAAGTTCAAATCACACTGCCTTGCCAGTCCGCAAAGACTGGGGGAGGAGGAAGTTAAAAACTAAACAAATGAATGTACTTATGCTTACAAAAATCTATTTATATTATCTATAATCCATTTAATTAGAAAGCAAATCCCTCTCCCATACACCTCCACTGCAGTACAAGCACAACTTTACTGTGATAAGGGATGAAATCAGAACAAGGAGTGATATCTCCAACAGACAAAATGTGTTCTTAGGAGTTCTCAAAGTGCCTGAAAGGAAACCCCAAGGGTGACTTGGTTTTCATGCAGCTTCACTGAAGCTTTTCTTGCTATGTCTGCAGCTGTGCTGAACCTCATATGAAGCTCATGGTTCAGGCTACAGACGTGGCTGGCCTGGGATGTACTGTTTAAGATGACAAAATAAATATTTATGAATATTTAGGAAAATCAGAAAAAATAATTTTGAAATTCTGCTGTCAAAACTGCTGACAGCTGGACACAGCAACTCTATTTGAATCCCAACAAAGTGTTCACAGCATGCCAGAAAGACCAAAATTTATCAATGGTCCAGTGTTTCCGTAGAATGAATCACCAATCCTTGGACTCGTGGGGGTTTTTTTTTTGCCTTTTTTTGTTTAAAGGTCAGGTAGAAGTTTAGAAGCCAAGTCTGCATGCAAACACGCAACCAAAGCAGGGAAGACTGTTTCAGGCTATACAGGTCTGAAAGGAAGTCCAACTTAATTTGCAATAATCTACTTGACAAAACAAGACAAAGTCAAAGAAGAGGAAGAAAGGAGATTTGTGTGTCGTTTGTGGTTATATCAAACACTCTAAAGCAGACAACATCACACTGAGGTTAATTGGAAAAAAGGAAATTATTCTAAAAATTTCAAATCAATGGAAAGAAAACCACAACTCCTACCTAATTTAAATTAAGCCCTCCAGACCAGATGAAAGCAACCGATGAAAAGCACATTGTTTGATAAGGTCACTTATTTGCAAGACAGGTGATCAGTATTCATTAAAAAGGAAAGGGAAAACAAGAAAAAGGGTAGAAGTAGGAGTTGTGTTATTCCCTAGCCCAGAAGCACAGTGACAGCCTTAACCAGCTTTTATTGAAATGTTTCCTCTGCCTTTCCCTCAGCAACAAATGAAACAATCTTGTAACAAACTCTAATGAACGCCTAACAAGCAAACTAAACCTTTGACAACTTCTCTGCAGACCCTGCCCTAATGCAGGTCAAGGAAATTCCACTAGTTTTTCCTCTAGACTATCTCCTTTTTAATGAACAGCTGTCTTTGAAAAGTCCAGAATTGACCAAGAATTGCCATGGATTCTGAAATGGTCCAGCCTAATATTAAAATGTTTCTANTAATATTAAAATGTTTCTACACAAATCAGCAGTGCTACTAGAATTCCTAATTGCCTTCATGACTCCTTGCAGGCCAGCAGTGCTGGGTGCATTCATCCTCTCCCTGCAGCTCTGGCCCATTTCTCACCAATTGACCTCAAACTGGCCAGAGGCTTGGGGGTGAGCCAAGCCATTTGTTCTATCTCCTCCTTAGACAAACCTTCCTGCCTTGCTAGGGAAGGGGAAAAGTCCACTTGATCAGTGAAACAGGTTCATGCAAGAAAAGTCTGGGGAAAGGATTGCCAAGTGTAAAACAGAAGAGGAGGGAGGGAAAAAAAAAAAAAAATTGAAGGAAGAGCTGAGATCTGACAAGATTTCCCTGATAGTTGAAACTCATTTAGGAAATGTTTTAAACAAGTACCTACTCTCACATTCCCATGATGAGAAACTTAGCATGTGATACTGAAATAGACAGGAAATTCCATCAACTAAAATGCTGACTACATGAGGTTCTGAAAACAAGAAGAATAAAACCCATCTTTTCCATGAACCCTAACAGAGGAAATCCCCCCCCCAAAAAACAAAACAAAACAAAAAAAATTGTACATATCAGAAAAAGAAAATTAAAATCCATCTGCTGTATTCATATTAGCACAATTCTGGTTCCATAGATGCTGAGTCAATAGATTAAAACAAAAACAGGTGCACAAGTTCTGTAGTGCAAAACTTAACCCTTCAAGGTTTTCATGGTCCTCAAAACCATTCCTCATTTAAAGAAATACCTAGAAAATGCAACTGAGGCATCCAATCTTTTCATTAGGAAGAATTTCTTGTTTTCCCATGGCCCCAAAAAGATGAGTTCTCTCTCATGCCAACACAGGAGAGCCTTTAAACTACAAGAAAGATTAACATCACTCTTCTGAGGTAGACGGCCTCATCACAACTGATTTGTCACAATGATAGTCTAATTAAATGCATTATTCTTCTGCAGCAAAGAATGAACACTTGACATGTTTGAGTTAGACATACAAGTCTTCCCCTCTTCTTCAATCCATACCTTTCTGTGTAATGGCAGCCCCACAGGGAACACTCTGGGCCTTCATTT
>WAAG01020495.1:6152-17743 GCA_013390105.1 Tichodroma muraria
GAAGTGCCGCTGCGTCCTGGAGGCACTCTGGCGTTCTTCAGCTCTTAGATCTGTAGTCGCTAGTCCCACCTCTCGTGTCTGCTTTAGCCATTCGATGTTCATAAGGAACCTGACTTTATTAGTAATGTGAATGTCTTCGATTTACCTAGCTGAGAGAGGTTACTGAGGACGCATGACGTATGAGGAGGTTTGGCTAGGAGTTACTGAGCCGTGAATTGTAACTATAACTGATAACAGTTCGCTCCCCTCTGCCTTAAAATTCTTGGGATAGTTGGAAGTAGATTAATATTATTAATTAATATTAGTAGATAGTTTGAAATAGGTGTCTGAAAGGGCTGTTGCACTTTGTCCATGTCTTACTGCCCATCCGCGTAACTGCGCAGTTTTGGCAATGTCTGCCTGAGATCCCGCTATTACTAAACTTGTGCATGCCCGTTAGCCCGCTTCATATGCCTGGAAGTACCGGCATGTGTTGGGAACGCAGAGCCTGCTTTTAGCCCCTACGAGCGGGGCAAAAATTACGTAGCTGTCTGAGAGTATGTTTAATAAGTTAGAATCAACTTCTTCCCCACTCCCATTCCCTCTTCCCCGATTATGGATACGAGAATGAATGCCTGCTGTTTGTTGAGGCACTGGAAGTTAATGCAGTGCAAGGGGAAATATGTGATTGTTTGGCTGTGTTTGTAAATCATATTTGTAATGATAGTAAGTTGCAAAATCATTTATTTTATCAGCACTTCTCCCTAATGTGACTTAGCTAAAAGCAGGTCACAAGCTATTTCAAAAAGTTGTACTGACGTACAGCTGCTGGTGGAGGTTTTGGGGGTGTATGCATGCCGTGCATTGTATGTAACTACAGAGGTGGTATTTTTAAAAAGAGGTTATTTTAGTGTAGTTGGAAATTGTCATTTTTATTTTATTCATCAATCATAGTTGAGAGGAACGCCCGCTCAAATGTGTGCTAGTACACTGGTAGAGAATTTGTAGAACAGATGCTGACAATTACCCTAACAGGACTTTTTATTAAGTGTAAATAATGTTGACCTAAATAGCAGGACCAGATTCTGGTGTAGTGCCCCTTAGAAAGTGAAACCAAGGTACATATATAATGTTGAGATTATGTAGTTACTTAAAACTAGAGTGTGCCCCAAAACTGTAATTCAGACATTAAGATTTTATGTAAGTCTACAGATCTGCCCTTTTTCTTCTCTTAGTGGTTTGTTTGGGTTGCCTGTGCTTTTTCTTTTATAAAAAAAAAAAAATTGCAGTGATATCTTAGGTCAAACCTTTGGTTTCTGGCTGTAGCGAGAATCAGACTCACTACGTGGGGAGACTCACAACTGATGTATGCTGTTTTCATAGGCTCTTGAAGCAATAGGCTGTTGGATTTTGATCCCGCCCAGAATACTTGAGTTTTTGTCAGCAAGGATATATAATAGCGGTAAGTTCTAGCTGCAGGCATTTATTTTTGTTACTTTTTTCACTTTAGCATGAGGTACAGTTTGTCTTTCAACAAAAAAATGGTACTGTCTTTTTTTCAACAGGTTTTGCTTGTGCACATAAGAAAAAAAGGCAATGGAGACTGAACAGCAGGAGGAGACCTTTACCAACACAGAGACAAATGGTAAATTTTTTAAAGGACTATTCATTTTTATAAAGAACCTCTTAAAAATTTTAGTATATCAAAGTATTTTGTCATGATTTAGCTTTACCGTATGTTCACATCAGCAGTAATTTTGTGTTCTGCGTTAAATATCTTCAGTTTTAATTACCGTGTCATTACACATGCTTTTGAAGCATGAGCACATAATCTCTCTGTTGGCATGTTTTAGACATGAGAACTGAAAGTTATGACTAAATACTGAAAAATATTTCATAAGTGTATGGAGAATGTGAATATATATGAATGCTATAGGGCATATCTGTTAATTGCATTTTGCTCGTTACAAATTGTTACATGCAGGAGTTATGAATATGTGGAATATTGCTAAAGAGATTAATGGAAAATTTTGGGGGAATTATTACCAGGACAGTTTGGGCATTACTATTGTTGATTCATGCCAGTTTTTCCCAGACAGCATCTGACGTGCTACTTTACTATTACCTCACCAGTATTTCAGTGTTGGACAAGCTACATTTGAGCTTTATGCCTGAAAGATTTTCCCCAGTTGTAAATTGTAAATAAATACTAAGTGGGTGATGCTGCACTCCTTTAGACAAAGTGTCATGAATTTCTTACTACCTGTCTGCAGCATTCTCATTTTAGCCATGGTTCAAAGATTTTTAAAGGCATTTTCAGTTGCTAATCAGTAAGAAAGCTATTGAAGTGAAGACTTGTTTCTGTGCTGTGGATTCTCAGAATAGACGTCTGTAATTAGTTTTATGCTAATAGGAAAGAATGTATTACTAGAACAGAGCATAAATTTGGCATGTGTTCCACTTTATTAGGACTTAGAAAGTTAAATAAGTGTTTATGTTTCCCCCCTATGGACCTCTCTACAGGCAAACGTCCTGCAGAAGATATGGAGGAAGAGCAGGCCTTCAAAAGATCTCGGAACACTGATGAGATGGTTGAATTGCGCATCTTGCTGCAGAGCAAAGTACGGGTTTTTCATTTTACTGGTTTTGTGTGTAGCATTGTTCAAAGTGTCAGTGACAAGGTGTATGTTGGGGTATAATATATGTAGATATATGTAGAGAGAATGTGTTTTTTTGAAATGAGATAACTTAGTAATTTTCAGTACGTAGGAAGGGTAATTGTAGGTGTATTGCAATGGAATTGTCCTCAGGGTTCTCTTAAAAGGGTGAGTCCCTGAGGATCAATAGAGGGCTTATTAGAAAGATATACTTGCTAAGAAGTAGAGCAGTAAAGATTCTAAGATATTTTTACATTTGAGTGGAAGGTAGCTATTTTCAGGGGAATGACTATGTATGAATCTTTGGAAAAGAAGGTGTTAAGAGGATTATAAATTAGTGATTTTAGATTAAATACGTGAGATGAGAACTTAGGATTTTAGTAACTCTCCCGAGTAGATCTACTAAACTTGTTGAACTATATCAGCAGGAAAAAGTGTGGGAGTAGTGTTTCAGGGATTGCAGTAATTTTGTTGACAATTGTAAATAGTTAAAGTTGTGGTATATGAATTTCCTGTGGTGTTTTCAGTTGTTACAGATGATTTATACTTTCTGAAGTATCTCAGTCTTTTGTGTTGGTGTGAAAGAATGTTGCCTTAACTCCATGTGGCATTTCTGACTGATAGCCAAGTTACATGGAGTACCGTGAAAGGTTTTACATACTGTTAGCATAATTTATGTGTTACAAAAACAATACTTTACACAGAATCCTTGAAAGAACCTTGTAAAAATGTAGTTTTGCAATTACTATTTTTCACTATTTGTCAGTTTTTTCCTGTTGATGTTGATGACTTGAATGAGGTTGGTGGCTGTTAACATTGATTTCAGCCTTTTTCAGTTTATATTGCTCTGAGAAATTAGTAACTTTACAGATGTGCAAAAAAATACTAGCACTTGAAATTATCAAATGTTTGGAGCACAAAAGTGGAATTTTTAAACATATTCCATAAGAAAAAAAAAGCTGAGAATTGAAGAAATAATTGACCTATGTTACATTCATTTAGTTTGTTTTTTTAAAGATCTAATCTACGAGAAGTTCAGCGTGGGCAAAATTGCCTAGAAACTTCTCTTTGGAATTGAAATATTAGTGGCAAAGCTGAGTTATCTTTCTTTTTCTGCTGTGTTCCATGGTTGTAAGAGCTTCTGGTAATTTTCTTTATGTGGACAAACTTTCAGTTGGTTTCAGTTTGGTTTGAACCTTTCCAAAGTAGTGCCTGCCCCCACCTTTTGGGCCAGCAAAAATAGTTCTACTGTTTTTAGTCTTGAATTCAAAAATTTAATGTGTGCTGTGTTGCTGTAATGTAACTTCTGAAAAATATTTTCCAGAATGCTGGAGCAGTGATTGGAAAAGGTGGCAAAAATATTAAAGCACTTCGTACAGACGTGAGTATATATGAGTTTGAACTAATTTAACACCGCTTCTTTCAGAGCACTACATCAGACTTGATTGTGTGCATTTCTAGAAATGGGAGCAATTCAACTCTATAGACATCCAACTTACAAGCCATTTGTATTGATTGTCAGAGTAGATAACAGTTCTTCAATTTTTATTTCAATTAAAACCCAGCTTGATGCATGGGAGGAGAGGTTTATATTAAATCTCTTCACTTTTTAATAGGATTCTGCTAAATTACACACTTGAAGTGGGTTACCATTCTAATTAAAAATATTGGCAAAGCTTAAACCCCTTAACAGTGCCATTCCCCTTATGTATGCATCAATTATAGTGCTGCTGAAACCCTTGCAGGTGGCTGGCTTAACCCAGTGATAGAGGAATTCTTCCTTTGAAAAAGCGAAATAAAATCATCCATCTGTTTCTTAACAGCTTGCACATGAAGCACAAAAGCATTAATATTAAGATTTCTTTCTTTAAGTATGAGTATAAAACACTAAAGGAACATTCTATTCTGTTACTTGGAAGCATTTTTAAGTGGTCATGACTTAATGCCTGTTCACATTTTACAGGGGGTTGACTTGGGTGATTAGACGCATGCTCAGCGTTAATCTTGTGTATTTATAAAACTTGGCAATACTTCTTAAATTCCATTTGTTTACACTCCTGTACTTTAACATCAGCTACAATTTCAACAGTTTTTCCAATCAAGACTCTGTTCAGCGCAAGATTTGGCAATATATCATTACAAATCAGTTCCAACTAAGTTCCTAAACTACCGCAACTAGAGTTGAGATTTTAGTTGAAATGGTCAGGAATCCTACATATGCTCACTAACTTTGGCAGCTAGTTGTTCCTCTTTTTTTTAGGGTTTTTTTAATCGGGTTTTTGGTTTTTTTGGTTGTTTTTGGTTTTTTGGTTGTTGTTTTTTTTTTTTAGTAAATCAGTATGTCACCTAAGTCCAGATAATTTAGATTTGTCTGGAACATGAACTTTCCCGATTTGCCCAGGGTTCTGGTACTATCAGTCTCGACAGGTTTTGCATCTACCCTCATGAGCCAGCCTGCTACTGAAACATCGTTTGTTAAAAGTAAAAAGTAGTTTAGTCAGATCAAGTGACTCATTTTTAAAGTCCATACTGTTAGGCCACAGTTGGTGTATCAATCCGTTATTGTGTTAGTCTTCAGAACAACTTAAGCTTGTTTCATTAATTGAGAGTAATGAGTATAGTTTGTATTAAATTAAAATTTATTGCTTTTCCCCCTTTTCCCTCTCCTTGTTTTTTTGGCCATATATCTCCGTTGCCCATGTACTGGATCGACTTGCCCCTGCGTTGCCCACCATGACGTTGGCCCATCCGCCCCTGAACGCCCATGTGAAAACCCTGGTTGGCTATGCCCAAAAATGTGCTCGTTGCCAAACGGGTACCATACTTGACAACTTCCGATTGAATACCCATGCCCAATGCCAACATCCACGAACGCCAATGACCAATGCAGTACAATGCAAGTGTTTCAGTCCCAGACAGCAGTGGCCCCGAGCGGTATGTCCCAACAGTTTATGCCTCACTGCCTGAATAGAAAGAGAGAAATGTATTTTATTACCTGCCTTTGATATAATTAAATAGTATCCCCTTATAGACGGTGTATTGTTTTTTTCAAGTTTTCTGTCTTATTTTCCCCATTAAGTCTTTTTGTCACTGAACTTTTACGTGAGTTGCCCACCCAAACAATCCACTAATTTTATTTCAATGGAAGGAGCACAGCTTCGAGTGTTGCATATTTGCTGCATTGTAAATCAAATTGGTTCAAAATAGTCTCTCGCTCTGTCTTTGTGGCCCACCTTGCTCCCCTCAACATTGCCTGTTCATAATTATTTCTGATGAAATGCTAATTCCGGTTCGCTTTCCTTCACTTCTCATTTGTTTCGTCTTTTTTTTGTCTTGCATTTGTATTTGTTTTCTTGGAGGGCCCATTAGTAATCTCAGTTCCATAACCTTATTGCAGATACAACGTTCACCACTTGCATATCCTCACTTTTAATATGAGAAGGTGTGCCAGTTCTACGAATGTAATAGCGAGGGTATCCTAATTAGTGGTGGCGGGGAACATGAATATTCACTTCTACTTTTCAGTTCTGCGTCAGTTTCTTGCCCACTTAATTTGAGCCCTTCCAAAAGCCCATTCTGTCTTTCTCTCTCTGCAAGACCTACCTAATCTTAAATTTCTCATGCATATATTCTGGGCATAAACAAAGATGCATGTGTTGTAAATTGAGCAAACAGGTTTACTTTAAATGGGGAATACTTGTAAACTCTTCTTTGTAGTAAATCTTACTAAAAGTTTTGTGTGTGATGATAAAAAAAATTTACTTCTGCTTTTTCTTTTCCTACCTTCTCCATATTGTCTGTCATCGTGACTTCCAACAGCATCTTGAGTATAAGTGCGGATATAGAGACAATTGGAGAAATCTTGAAGAAGATTATCCCTACTTTAGAAGAGGTATTTATCTTTAAATTTTCTATGTTTAGAATGAAAAGATTAGCTTTTGAATGAGATGGTTCTAGAGTATTTGCTACTTTTTAAATACAGGACATTAGAAAAGTGAAAAATACCAAAAGCCTTTTAATAAAGGATTATGGCTGTCACACTGCATGTTGGCATTTTTTGGGTAGAGGGCTGTCATTGTTTATTAAATTAACATTTTGAACAGCCTTCCTTTTTCCCAGATAATAAATGTTGCACTGTTTGATACCTTCTTAAATCTTTATAACAAGTGGTGCTGTGTAGTTTAATAAGTAATGTAGAAAATAAGGAAAACTGATACTTCACGTTGAGGTGAGGTGTTTAAATTGGAGGTTATATCAAAAAGAAATACAGGACTACAATTCAGCAATAAATTAAATTGCCCCATTATGTTGAAGAAAAAGCTTAAAACCCCAAATATTTTGAATTTTTGTAATTAATCTTTATTGCTTCTCCCTATATGCATCTTATTTGCAGTATCAACACTACAAAGGCAGTGACTTCGACTGCGAACTTCGACTTCTTATTCACCAGAGTTTGGCAGGAGGCATTATTGGCGTCAAGGGTGCTAAAATAAAAGAACTCAGAGAGGTACTTGCTTTCTTCTCTTCTGAGATTTATTTTGTTCAATAAGCAATGTTTTCTTTTCCTAAGGAGCCCCTGTAGGTATCTACTGTGCAGTAATTCCTTCTGAACATGTTGCATACATGCTTTTGCTGTCAATAGATGGAGCTGGGAGTTGCAACTTTCTTGCAGACCCTCAGCAGTAATGTTGATGGCAGAGCCCGGACTTGGTTAAACATTATTTGTGGTAGAGTACTGTTTTTAAAGAAAGGAAATTTTACTTGATTTTATTAAAATTGTATTCATTTTTCCTTTTAGAACAAACTTCTTCATAGTGTAGAATTATTTGTGTGGTTGGACACGCAAAACAGTCCAGAGTGAAAGCATCTCCCCTATAGATGTACTGTGAAAGGACTTCATGTTTGGTTTTGTATTTTTTAATTCTAACTCCTACAAGACCATTTTTTTTTAAGCGAAAGAGTAAGATTTTAAAAACTTAATTGTCTCTATGAATTGAAAACACAGGGTTGAGTTTCTTGGCTTGATGTCGAAGGCAGTTTAAGGTCAGTTCAGGTATAAGCCAATACTTTTTAGTATGAATTAAGAAAGGTAACTAGACATAATCCTAGCAACATTGCTGTCTTAGCATCCAGAGCATGTTTAATTTGAAAGCTAATACAGCCTGTAAGCTCACAGTTGTTATGTGGTCCTTTTTCTAATACTTAATTAAATGATGCATCGTAGATGAGTAATAATTGAAATAGGAGAAAATTGATTTTTTTTTTCTATCTTTATACAAAACTTAGAGCAGCGAGATCTTTAAAACATGTAATCTTCAAATTTTGTGTGATAACTCAGAAGCAAGTGTGCAGATTTAAGTGGGTGGGAACTTAATTGCCTTTGAATCTATTTTTAAAATACTTTAATGGCCTTATAAAGTCGTTTAAAATATATTTGATAATCTTGGAATTTTTTTTCCTCTACAGAACACTCAGACCACCATTAAGCTCTTTCAAGAGTGTTGTCCTCATTCAACTGACAGAGTGGTGCTTATTGGAGGAAAACCTGATAGAGTTGTTGAGTGCATCAAGATTATCTTGGATCTTATCTCTGAGGTAATGTTTATTAAATTTATTTTATTCTTTCATTGGCATTCATGAATGATTTAGATATTAGTTGGATGAAAAATGGTGTCTTTCAGTTTCTAGTTTACGTTCAGTACCTACTTTCCCAATAGCAAAGTGATGGACAGTTTCTTAGGAACTGTTTCTATTGTTTAGAATTGGGGTACAATATACAAGGGAGGAAAGCAGTTTTTGATACTAGTGGGCCATTTATGCTTTGCATGTCATCAGAATGGAAAATTCAAAGAGGAAGGAAAACAAAATGTATCTGCTGCTTCTGGGTAGTTCTACTGTCATAGTTAAGTTCACAGGAAGCACATCAACATCTCGTTTATTGGCAGTGTTGGGAAATCAAGAACATGTTCCAAATGCAAAAATGTGTTAGTTTAATTAAATATGCCAGTTGTAATAGAACTGTAATATCTGATTTGGGGAATTGTTTTGTTTGTTTGCTATTTAGTCTCCAATTAAAGGACGGGCCCAGCCTTACGATCCCAATTTCTATGATGAAACGTATGACTATGGTGGCTTCACAATGATGTTTGATGATAGAAGGGGACGGCCAGTGGGCTTTCCGATGCGTGGAAGAGGAGGTTTTGATCGAATGCCGCCTGGTCGTGGTGGACGACCTATGCCTCCCTCGAGAAGAGATTATGATGATATGAGCCCTCGCAGAGGACCTCCACCACCTCCACCAGGTCGGGGTGTTAGAGGTGGCAGCAGAGCTCGTAATCTTCCTCTTCCTCCTCCACCACCTCCTCGTGGCGGGTGAGTTGTTGCATAAATGCATTCTACAAAAAATCATGTTGTGTATCTGAGTCATATTCATATTTTCAGTGATTTTTTCCATGTGTCTTTGTTGGTAGTGATTATGCAGGATTGAGCCTGTATTAGACGAGAGTATTTTGAAATTTACTGAGATTTAATTACCTGCTGTGCTGTAGTAAGTTGCCAGGACTATACTGTAGTCAGTAGTTCTGGAACTTCCATTATTCAATACTTGGGTAGAGTAGTTTGGTGCTGAGTTATAAGTGAACCTTGAAAGGGAAAATTCACATTAAACAGGCTAGCTCATAACACACATAACACAACTAACATGCCTTTTTCATTTTAGAGATCTGATGTCCTATGACCGAAGGGGCAGACCAGGAGACCGTTACGATGGCATGGTACGAGTTTAAAATTTGCTGTTGTGTCCCTAAGCACCATTAGCATGCTGACCTCACGTTGCTGAAATACGTGCATGTCCATGTGGGACATACACAGTACTGATAGTAAAACCAAAATGTTTTGTCCATACAAGTGGTCCTCCTGTGAATGAATATTTGAGGTGTAAATGGTATTCTTCTATTTTCTTTATTTCTCCCTGTGATCAGAAAGATTCTGAGATTTTGACTGTGCTCAGCCCTGTAGGTTTTCTTGCACTGGCCATCTTTCAGATTTTTTTAATCAGCATCACAGAAATAGCTTTTTCAGATTTTGGTAGATTTGGTGGATTTTTCAGGTAGAGAAAGCATGTCAGAACAATGTTCTCTGATGAGTTACACAAGCATTCTTAACACTAAAGGTTGGAAAACATGAGCATTGATACAGTAATGCAGATTATGGAACAGTATCTGAGAAGAACTCTAGCTGATGGACGGTAATCTTGAGTCAATTCGTCTACATTTTCTAGTTTCTCTGCAAATCTTAAAAATGCACTCTTTAATTCCAAATGTTTTGGATGTAGAACCACAGTTTAGTTGAATCAGTTCTTTGAATTAGTTCATCAGTTCTTTTGGGGGGGAGAGAGAAACCTCATAGGGTGTGGAAGCTTAAAAGAAAGGATACAGATTGTCTTCTATGTTGCATTCTGAACGGCCATGACCCGGCAGCCATCTGCTGCTCATGATTCCTCTTTCCTCAGTGAAAATCCAGGATGTTGTCCTGGTTTCAGCTGGGATAGTTACTTTCTTCTCAGTAGCTGGTCCCGTGCTGTATTTTGAACTCAGTATGAGAATAATGTTGATACATGCTGATGTTTTTGTTTTTCTATTGTAGTATTTATATTAAATCAAGCACTTAGTGTCTCATGCCCTGACAGTGAGTAGGTACACCAGAGAAGCTGGGAGGGATCATAATCCGTACAAGTGACCTGAACTGGACAAAGATATTCCACACCATAGAACATCATACCTAGTATATAAATTGGGGCAGTTACCCAGAAAGGGGGTCCATAGGGGTTTGAGGATAGGGCCTGGCAGTGATCAACAAAGTGGTGAGCAGTTGTATCATGTAGCCATGATTTTTTTTATTGTTTTTTTTTATTGTTCTGGGGCATGGAGGTGGTGGTTGTTTCATTTTTTGTTGGTTTTCTTTGTTTAGTTTTTTAACTCATTCTCAGTTATTAAACTGTTCTTACTTCAAGCTGTAAGTTTTACTTCTGATTCTCATCCCATTTCCACTGGGGGTTGGGTGGGGGGGTGTGAGCAGGCAGCTGTGTAGTGCTTAGTTGCCAGCTGGTCTTAAACCACTACAGAGATTGATCTCTATAGTAACAATCTTCTTTCCTTCTCTGGCTTTGTTTGTCACCTTCTTTAAGATGACAGCTGACACATCATTTTTTTGTCCTAAATTAATGTAAAAGAAATTAAAAAGAGCTATGAAGTAGGCTACCTAAAGGGGCTTCACATGTCCTCCTTGGGACAGAGCTACTGGAACTACAAATTGCAAGAATATCATGTGCTTACTAGAAATAATAAAAGGAAAGATTTGCAGTTATAAATGTTCGCAGTTAAAAAAGAAAACTGTTACCCATGCTACTCTACATGCTAGGAAACTGGAAGAATGGAGAAGTATGCTTCCAAGATTCCTTATCTGTATTTACATGTTTTCAGAGCTTAGATTTTGTGTTCTTCTGTTTGCAGCTTATAAATCCTTTGCCTAGAGTACATAAAATGAGCAGCCTGTCCTTCTTTGAGTATTTGGTTGAGCACAGCCTTAGCTTGACTCTTAGGCAGTAGTGTGTTCTGGTTTTGTTCTATTTTTATTCCAGTCCAGCTAGAATAGAAAATCCATTTTGACTTAGGCTTAGCCTGTCAGGTTGACCTTCACTTTATTGACATGAATTTCTACACACAAGTGGAGTAATTTCTGCTAGTTGTGCTTCTTACATGGAAAAAAGCACAGCAATTTCATTTCCTTTCCATAGTGAAGCTGCTTGTAACTTTGGCTCCTTTGTGACCAAGTATTATAACCTGGTTAAAGTGAGGAATTGCTTCAAACAAAGATAGTATTTAATTTCTAGTTTTAGTTAATCATGATCCTAGTATCCTAAATTGGGTAAGCAGAGAGGAAATCTTCACACTGAGT
>WAAG01020496.1:1510-13045 GCA_013390105.1 Tichodroma muraria
ACTATTCTGAAATTATCATTAAACATTGTAACTTTTCTCCGCCCATTTTAAACTGAAATGACTTTGGGAAAATCAGTTTATACTGTACTTTATTAATTTATTGAGGAAAAAAATCATATCATCTACTTTTAATATTATCAAAGGAAATATTATTTTTAAAATATTTTGAAAAGTGGATGGTTCAGCAATGAAAGAAGGTACCTGGGTACATAACAGTGACCACACCTCACTAACAAGATGTACCTCTCTTTCTAAGTTTATGTTGTTTGATGGTTGCCAGAAGATATCTATACAAGAGGTTACATTTGCACTATGATGATACAGGCTAGATCTTCTAGAATAGTATAGCTACTGAAAATTAAAATACCAGCCCTAAACTGGCCCTACATTCAGTGTAATTTGCCCCGAGAGGATTTTAAGCATAATCCTCTGGTGCTATAGAGTTTCATATATCGTTTCCATATGCACTCCTAAAATAAAACAGTAAATGCTGGAGAATTTAAATAAGAAGGCATACTACTGGGCTTTCCTTCTGCGTGAAGGTCCACTATATCTGTACAGCTGATGTAATTTAGACATTCACACTTTATTTTTCCTTTCTCTGTGAAGATGATATAGCCCTGATATGGGATCTGGCCCTTTATGACAGGTGAGCTTTGAGCCATTTTGCATGCAAGTCTGATTCCTGCACAACTCATCAGACATGTCCAAGGATTTGGTTCAGTGTGTTAAAATAAGTCAAGTCAGTGCTTGTGACAGGGGAAAATCCTACTGGGATTCATTAGTTGTATATTGCTTTTTTTTTTTGATAAAAAAACTGTAGAGAATCACTTAATTAACCAATGAAATTTTGAGATTACATGAAATGTAATTATGCATTTTAAATTATCGGTGATTTGTACAAATTGAACAATAATTTTCAGCTAAAAACTGGTACAGAAGAATAAAAAAGCACAACACTGTAAAATAGAGAGACTATAAGAGTGTGCTTCTAAACAATTTAGGAAACAATGTACAAAACCATACATGCCTGTAAGAGATTGTCTTTGCTGGAAGTAAAACTGTCTGAATAATTTAACTAGTGACCTTGAATCTGACAAATGAAAATCTTTAATTGCTACCACAATTGTTTCTGCTCCATGGGATATTGGAGGGAAGTTCTGTTTGTAGATAAGCAAACAAATCTCAAAAAGTATTTAGTATCCTGTGGTTCGACTTTGCATATTCAGGTTGTCAAACCAGTTTTAATTAAAATGGTTTTCATTAAAAGTTTTTGGAGGACACATAATTTGCACTGCTGGAAAGAGTTATTGAAAGTGTGCAGATTTTAATCAAGAACTCTTTGGAAAAATTGGTTCAGGCACTATTTTTAAACCTGCCATATGAAACCCTAGTTGAAACTCTTCTTAATGCCCATGGAAATTTTTATTTTATTATTCTGAATTAGATGAAAAAATATACACACAGTGTTTCTATCAGAGAAACAAAATATTTGCATTTGAATAGTTATATAAGACAACACAGTATTGAATATGAGTGGTGCAATTTCACATAAATACAATGTCAGATTCAGGGAAAGAGTTCTCCTTTGGTTTAACTCTGGTTGGTACCATTAAAGTAATTCTTATTTGGTTTATCCTTGCCAAGATCTAGTTAGAATTATTCTGAAGAAAGAATGTATAGAATGCTTAGTAGCATGTTGCTAGAATATTACATTGAGAATTATCTGATTTTCAAAAAGAAATAAATAGCAATATCAAATGCCTGGGGTTTTTTACTGCATAAACTAAAACTTGCTTTTTTTGAGAAAAACCAATTGCAAACCAAATCCAAATCCAAACCAGCCCTTCTCAGTACAGTTGTTGAAATTCAGGGTATCACTTCCTAGCACTTCATTATAACTGAATACATTTCTACTTCATGGCTGTTGTACAGCAATGAACATCACCTGTGGACAGTTCAGAGGAGATGGATGTGCCTTAGTTGTGAGCTTGACCATACTGAGAGTGATATTATTGTATAATTCTGAAATGTGTTTTGCTATTGAAAGAAACTGCAGAGGGAGAGTTAATTTATTAATGTTTGAAAGTACAAAGTTAAACTAAGCTCTAATAGGTTATGCTAAACATATTTATGAAAAGTCTCAGAATTAAAAAAAAGGCTTAATTCATCCTCAAGGCTCTGCTGGTGTTCATAACCTCCTAGACAGGAAGTTTGTACTATCAGTAGAGGCTCTTGCTTTTATTCTGCCAAGACCTAAATGGAAGATAGTTTGGAGAACTTCATTGCATGTAGAAAACTGACTCCAGAAGTCTGGTAGGAAAACTGTTACCATGTTTTGGTTTACATTTTCTATGGAAATTTAAACTGGTCTATAGTTTAGCTTAATACTCTTCATCTTGTTTAGAAATGCTGGTTTAATGTCTAATGAAGCTTTCACATCAGCTCACCTGAAAGAGGCTGTGCCCTTTCCCAGGCTTAGTCAATGAATCTTTCTGGCATATGCTGTTCCAGTTCTCACTGCAGCTCTTAACTTTGTTGGTAAGCACCAGTTTCAAATCAAAATTATGTGTCCTTACAGTGTTACTTATAAACATACTTTTAAACATACTTATGCCTAGTGAAGAGGGAGTTTTGCAGAGATCATACCTGCTTGGGGCTCTTCTGCAGAAGTCCTTTTTTTCCCAGTTCCATTAGCCATTAGTCTGTTTGTATGCTGTCTCATTTAGCAATTTATTTGGAAGTCTTAATCTGGGATCACAAGTGATCTCTAAAGGATAACTGCTAGCTGCAGAAGACTTCCTGTGTCTGCCTTGCTAATGGTTACCTTTATTGAAAATAATTTTTTAATAAATGTAAGGAAAATGTGATAATAAAGGTAAAGAAGTGTATCAAGCATTTACAATTCCAAGAGTACCAAATGTATGTAAGTATTGCAGAAGCAAACTCCTTGCAGTGACCAGATTTCAGGTAAGTAATGATGGACACAATGGTTTCTATATAAAATAATGTGCTCACAGTAGTCTAGTTCTTAAAACATTCATCTCAAAATGCTTCAAGTTGATTTTCAGCTCACTGTTGTCATCTGCACATTTCAGAGAGTACATCAGATTCAAATTCAGCTGTTGGTGTAAAGGAATGTCTTTTTCTCTACTGTAGGAACAGAACATCATCTTGCTAATATGTTAAATAGCAACGAAATTGTGGGCACTTGCTGTGCAATCCACTAATTCACCCCTCCCAGCAGGGAAATGAGTTTTTTGACAGCCTCGCAATACAACCTTATCTTTTTTTAATTGCAACCCATGCCACTTCACTTCTGCCGACTGGCATTTGAATAGCAGCCCCATTTCCTGTGCCTCAGTGTGAACCCAGTGGCAGGCTTTGTAGTGCTGAGGCTCACGCATGGCTCCCAGTGGTGCAGCACCAAGCAGTGTGCTCAGCTCACTCCACTGAGTTCTCTGGCAGTGATCTCCTCATGTTAGTAACAGCAGGAAACCTGAGAGCACAAGCAGCACGAAGATCATGCTAATTGGCATTAAGGGATGCAAAACTTGGGTAGGAATAGTGGTCTTTGCTGGAGGAACAAAGCTTTGTTTCTCAATAAAATTAGGAAACAGTGAAAAGATTGCTGGTAATTAAAAGCTGTGTAGTTAACAGTTGTTTACAGTTTTAGGTATTTTTAGCATGCTTATATAAAAACTTAATTAAAATTGTTCTGATTTTAAAGTTTATGGAAGGTATTTTGGAACACTTGAATATTTCAAGAACTTTTTTGCAGCTCAGCTTCTCAAACACTGTAGAATGTCTTGCAAGTGTGTGTCATGCTACTTGCTAGCTGAAACAAGTTGCAGCAATTAAATCTTCAAAAATCAACTAAACTCTTGATAGCCTGTGTTCTCTCCCGAAATAAGGGGTAACTTCTGCATCCCAAAGAGATGAATCTTTCATATTGCCACCTAATTTAATTAAATGGGTAGATAATAGCTTTTTTAAGCCTTTACCAAAGGTCATTTTTTGGCTTTGTCTGCCATTGCCCAAGCCCCTTCTAAGCAGTTACATTAAAGTATCTGTACTTTATTATTCCTTCACTATGTCCTGCCTTTCTTTTTGTTGCCATCACTCATTTTAGTATGAGTGGAAGTGAAATATATGTATTTCCTAAAGCTTTCTGCCATGTAATCTCAGTATTAAATCTTAATGTTGTTTTAACAATCTCTGAGAGTATTGTTTTGGAAGTAAAAATAAGATGTACTTACACTGGATCTTCTTTGAGAGTAAGATGGCAGTGTGTGGAGCATAATGCATGAACTGGTTAATGCAGTTTTCCTAGGACAGAGGCTGTTTGAAACCACCTGATTTAATTGGAGTTAGATAATTGGTAAGTATTTTAAACATTTGACAGAGACATGGACAACGAGCACTTCGGAAGTGGTAGTCTGAGGCAGTAAGCACTGAATAAAGAGGCAGCCTCTACTCAACTTACCTGTGGAACAAATCTGCAAACCTCATTCCACCACTACCACGGAAGGTGCAACTGCCAGAAACAACTTCTGTGAGTGTAATTATGTAGTCCTAGTAATGTGGAGGTTTTGAGCACTGGAAAATGCTTTTGCAGTGAGAATCACCACGCTGCGCCCATGGCGGTGAATGCCGTGCCGCTCAGAGCAGCCGTGCTTGGCTGCGAGTGTCTGGGCGGAGGTCGGCCGAAGTGAAGCGGCGCTGCCGCCAGGGGGCGGAGCGGGGCGGGCGCCACCACCCTCCGCGGGACAGCCTGGCGCTTCCACCAACTTCTGATGCTCCATTCCATAACATGACTGTAAATCAGGGTGGTTCGCTGTCCTTTTTTTCAAATTTAGATAGCTTGGCTCTGTTTCTGCTGCCTTCCTTATGGCATATAAGTAAATCACATGAACTGCCTGAACAGTGTCAGAAGAAAGAGTTTCTTCCCCCTTTTAGCTTTAAATAAATCATAAAAACTTAGTTTTCTACATATTGTCCCTTTTATGGTAAGAATTTTTACCAGATTTGTTGTGCTTCATCATTATCTCTTAAAAGTGTATAATATTTTTTTCTGGTTTTCCTATCATTATATAGATGAAAAACTCCACTTTGATATCAACCATTTATTTGTTCAATTTCCTCGCTAACTAGAAAAATGCCTTGTTTTTAATGAAAGCAACATATAGAGGGGTTTCCTATGTTTCTTTGGGAATAACCAAATGTAATCCCTTACAAATGCTTACCTTACACACCATTGCCAGATGGTAATCTAACATGACAGTTTATATTAACACTATAGTGTGTGGTAAGTGATCTGGAGTTATTTCTTTTTATATCCTGTTTGGCTGTTCAAAAATTTACAGGCAGAATGACTAAGCAGAGAGAAAAGCAATTTATATAAAATTTACTGTAGGAATGGGGACGCTTTATTTTTGTCAAATAGAGAAAATAGCATAGAAAGCAGCTGTCTCTTCATTCCTCTGGAATTTTAATGTAGGTTTTTTTTCCTTCCACTTATTTTTAATCCTATTTGTATTTAATTCTATACTTAATTTTTATTTCCTGCAACTCAGGATAGGTACAATGGTGAGTTTTTTAAGATGTCATCCTGCAGTGCCACATGCTGGAACATGTTGCAGAACTTGACAATATAGTGGACACCAGCAAAATCACAGCTGCTTAACTGAATTAAGTTTGATGTAGAAATGAGGCTTCTCTGCTCAAACTTAGCAGGAAGTGTGAAAAATCACTTCCTTCTAAACATGAGATTTGCTACTGCTGTAGTATTCACCAAAAAAACTCTATTTACAGACTTTTTGAGTTTGTGTGTCTGTATATATATATATGAGAAAGTATTTATACCACAGCTTTCTTAAAGAATTATAAAGCATGTGTCACCTCCAGTATTTAATTTCTTATCCAGAAGTAATGTAAGAAATATGGTAAGTTGCAAACAGTCACTGAGAAATTCTTTAAAGCAGTATCAGAGCTATTTGCTTTAACTGGGTCCTAAATCCTTCCAAATCATTAACAGCTGGCAATGTAACTCATGAAAATTACAAGTTAATTTTCAAACTCATTCTCATCTGAAGATACATCTGAGAGGGCTGAATACTGTTCTTAAACCTTCCTTAGCTATTATCAGAGGCATTTTCAGCTTATGCAACAGGAAAGAATTCCTTCAAAGTCATAATATTAAGAAGATTTAAAAGACTCCT
Organism: Tichodroma muraria; assembly: GCA_013390105.1. Classification (NCBI taxonomy): domain Eukaryota; kingdom Metazoa; phylum Chordata; class Aves; order Passeriformes; family Sittidae; genus Tichodroma; species Tichodroma muraria. The sequence continues at coordinate 7,732 of WAAG01020496.1, forward strand.
TGAAATGGGACTTGACAAAATACTTCAGCAGGCAAAGGCAACCTAGAGTTAATCTCTTTTGCCTTTTCATTATGCAAAACATGTCTCTTATTTAGCTACTGTAAGTCAAGAAGGGAAAAGGGAGAGTGTTTAAAATAAACGTAGGGAAAACAATACACTAGAACAAATTCTGAGCACCTTATTCATGAAAACCTGTTCTTATGTGGCTGAATAGCTGTCATCCTTAATGTCAGTGTGGCTGCCTTTAAATCCACAGCTGCTGGAATCAAAAGGAATATTTTTACTTAGCAGCAAATAGTAATGTATTGGCAGTAACGGATTTATTTTTTTTCTTCTCCATCTGGTGATAAAACTCATATGTGGAGCTACATCATACTGCATGTGTTAGCTGGATATTAACTGACAAACACTGCTATAATCTCCCACTTTGCTAATGTCCTTTCACCTTAAGAACCCTTGGAAACTTCTTATGCCAATCAGGAGATCCTACATCAAGTGGGATTTATGAATAACAGGGAATTTAGGTATCAGATACTCAGTATCCAATCTCACCCACTCTATCATTCCTGATATCCACTGGAAATGGGCCTGCCAGAAGAATCTGAGCCTGAAACACTGGAGGTGATTACTGTGAGAACTTAATTGAAGCTGTGTGTAACTAAAAAAGGGTAAGGCAGAGCTGTAGCACAAATACATCCTCGCATGATGTTCATTTTCACTACAACCATCCTAACAGGGATATGAGAAAGACAGGGTTCTGTTATAGAAGGAAGTAGAAAAGAGAGACTGAGAATTTCTATGAAAGGAAATTTAAAAATTGCAGCAAGAGAGAAATGTACAATAAACAGACAAGCTGAATATTAATTAAATCAGGCGCTATGAATGTTTAGTTACTGTATACACAATGTGCATTAGATCAGGTACATTACAAAATGTATCAAAACTTTCAAAATAATTGGAAAATATGACTTGATGTAAAAACAATCCTACCAGAAAAAAAGAGAAATTTACTTGGCTTCCCCAAATCTGAACTGTTGTTTCCTTGCTCAAATGGTNTAACACTTAATGGACACAGTGCAGTAGTGGACTTGGCAGTGATGGGGAAATGGTTTGGCTCGATAACCTCAAAGGTTTTTTCGACCTGAAGGTTTCTGTGAAAAGGGATTGGGTTAATGCAGGGTAGTGTCTTCACTGGGATATTGCTGAGAATAGTAATAGTTTGATGAAATACTAACATCAAAATAAAACTGTGCAGTTCCATATTTTAATGTTTCAAATTTAAAAATGTTTTATTGTATCTTCAATATAAAAAGGAATGATGTGATAAAATAGTAGTGTCATAGAAGCTCATTAATTTGCCATTACAAAGTCTATTTTAAGAAAACTACAGAGTGTGGTAAGTCCAGAGGTGGGAAAAGAGGAAACAAATGTAAAAAACCAGCAGTTATCAGATTTATGTGACTTCAGAATTTTCCTACTTGAATTATTCATCCTACTTTAGTTATTCACCCAGCTTTATTGGAGGTGGATCTTTTTATCTCAAATTTATTGTATACTTAATTATTTGATTAGAGATTACTTTGCATTAATTATTGCATATTTTTCTAGGATTATGCCAGCCTATTTGCATATCCATAGCAGAGTGTGTCTCTGTATGTTCTATTCTCTTAATAGAATATGGAAATAGAATTTCTATCACGAAAAGCTGTACCAGTTTTCTTCCAATGTGAAAGAATGCAAAGATTAATTCCTAGATCTGTTTTTCTGAATCAGCTCCAGTTAGAGGAGTGTTGCGGATATGCCAGTATTGCTGTAGTCCTCTCTGCTACCTTTGCTACTGATGCTGTGGGGTAGGTCATTATGCTACTGTGTTCTTGAAACATTAATCTTACATGGAATAATTTTTTGTGCATAGTTCTTCCTTTGAGATCTTAGTTTTTACTTAGCTGCTGAAATAAAATCAGGGCTTTTTTGCCTAGGGTTGATAGTCACCTTCAGTTCAGATGAAAAAGTGTAAATCAAATTAATTGGATAGTTTAGCCATAGACTTTACCAATTATTTTTTTAGACCAAGACCTATTGTATTGTTAAAAGGCTCAAAATGAGGGAGTTGCACATCAGCAAACAAATTACTCATGTTAATATTTTCCTCTGTAATCCAGTTACACAAGAGGTAATTGAGATTAAGAAATTCACTGCATAACCACGTCCTCATGCAAAAAGCAATAATTTTCTTCCCTAGGCAGTGCAGCTGTCTGATTTTAATAAACATTCTAGAATGTTGTTTTGTGGGGCTTGAAGAAGTAATTAAGAATGAACCTTTTTACTGTTGGGCTAAGTGAATAAAATATGTTGGGGCCCTAATCTTGTGCTAGGAGCAAAGTATCAGCTTCGCAAAATCACCATTTCTGACAAATTTGATATTAATTGGTTTTTTTGACAGATAGCAGCAGTACCCTTAACATCAGAATAACTGTGTAGTTGTATATGTACTGTACAAAACCACAGTAAACACTGTGCTGTATATTTTAATTTACATATGAAGACTCCATTAAACTGCACTCATACACAAGACAGTAACCTGAGATAAAACAGATTAGCAAGATGATGAGCAAAACCACTGTACCTGTTATTTCTGTTGTGTTGCTATCAGTGTGCACACATACAGCTCCATGCTAAAATGTCATTTCTCATAATTAAAGCACATGTTTCCAAGTGGAATACAAAGCAATCCTAAGCCTATTCTAAATTAAAATATTTGAATGAAAATAATATATTAACTTGGTTTAAGTCTGGCCCCTGACCACTGTGATTCCTAAGTTCTTTAGGAAAAAAAATTGTTTTATATTTACCTTTTCCATGTCCCTTATTTTATATGCTTCTATTTATATCTCCCTATGGTTATAATTCTTTTAAAGCTGAAGTAGCCTAGTCTATTTAGGCTTTACAAAGACTGTACATACCATACATCTGATTATAGCTCATTGCCTTCACTGTATGCTTAGTTCTGATGTAATGTTTTTGAGACAGGACAAACTCAGTGGTTTTATACACTGACATATTGATGCTCATTTCCTTTCCTAATAATTCCCAATAATTGTGTTTGCCATTTTGATTACCATACAGCATTAAATGGACATTTTTATAGGCATATATGGAGATGTAACAGCAGTCTTGGAATTGTAGAAAGGGAATCCAAAATATGCCTTCAGTAAAAAATTATTTCTTTCTTTTGTCAATGGTTGAGTTCCACCTTCTGTTTTACTGTCTACTAGAACAATGTATTCTTTCATACTGTTTTAGTCCAAGCTATCCTGAAACCTGTTTTGCTACTTTATTTCACTTCTTATTCTCTTCAGAGGCTCTTTATGAGCCTGCTGGACAGTGCAGGTCCTAGGAGAGACTTCTACACAGCTGTGCTGACAACCTCTCACCAATGTGAAAACTGGCCATTTTTCCCTTTTACTTTCCTGCCTTTAACCACTCACAAGAGAATAATAAAAATTTGATTTCTTTAAAAGTATTCTCTAAGGACCTTGCCAAAAGCTTTTTGGAAAGCCAAATACAACCTATTAATTGACTTGCAATTTTCTATATGTTCTTTGCCTCCTCCAAAGAACTCCTATAGAAACATGAGACATGATTTGTTTCTCCAAAAGCTGTACTGAATCTTCACTGTTGTATGCAGCCAGGTGTCTACCAATTTTCCAAGCATGCAAATCAACTCAGTTGATTTGTTGACTGAATCTTCTTCAAGCCCCTTGGTAGTTTGCCACCTTCCACTCACTGAGTACCAAGGCCAATTGAAACAATAGCTCACACGTCATCATTTTAATTTTGTGAGTGTTGGATCTGAGGCTCTTCAGACTCTTTGGGGAATTGAATCTGGTCCAGGTAAGTTATTTTTATTTATTGATATGTTTCAACAAATCCTTTGGTTATGGGACTTCAGTTAACATGTTGGACTTGGCCTGTAAAGAAAGGCCCTGGTAGTTGAAATGTCAACTACTTTTTCATCATAAATAGTTATATCCACTGGGAAAAAAACTGTCCAGACCAAGAATCCAGTGCAAAGTTAGTTATCTGCATCATTTGTGTTAAGAATAAGAGTCAAAGCTAAAACTTGCAAGGATTTGGTAAATTAAAGCTAGTAAGAGAATCAGTGGAAGACTGTACATTTGACAGTGTTATACTGAGAAAAAAGAGTGCTGTGTCCATTTGCTTCCAGGTTAATTCCCACTGCAACATTAATCAAAAATCTGTCTTTGTCATGTATTTCTCCTTTGAAATTTCAAATACATTCTGTCTTGTTGGTCATTACCACATGTATGCACAAATGTTACAAACATACCTAAAGAATGAGTGAGTGTTCACGAAACCATTTATATCAATTCTGAGGAGTGACTTACCACTATGTATTCATGTAGGATAGTTACTATCAGAAGAGACAAAACCAGAATAGACCCCCTGGCAAAACACTTCTAGCTGTGCTATTGCCTTACAATGCACCAGCCCTCTGTAGTGCTTTCCTGGATGTTACTGATGGAGAGCAAGGATAAAACCTGCACACAATTCTACCGTCTGTACTTGCAGTTGCAGTCCCTTGTCACTTGCATGTTTCAGCTGAGACTTCTCTATGATCCTCCTTTCAGGAAGTCAAAATCTGATGTGTAGGCAATGTTGTACATAACCTCAAGGGAAGATAAGAAGAAGAAAATATTTTATAGTCCGAAAGAGGTTGCAAAGTATCAAAGGTAGAAACAAGTTGTTTTTTATGTAATAAGCTGTGCATTAAGTAGTACAGGCAAAGCTTTAATACTGTACTGCATCTGTCAACACACACTGGATTGGCACATCTAATCAGCATGCTGGTCTTACCAGCTTGTATCCACATTTGATTGTGCATTTCTCTCTAATGCATGAAAAATAGTCTCAGGCATATTTTGATAGCACACTGATGTAAACCTAACACAGAGCAGAAGGACTGGATGAATAATCATACTGCTAATCCCACCTGCTGTCACACAAGATATACATGTAAAGATATGTATAGATATCAGTTAACCTTAGCATCTGCCGTCAGAGCAAAATCACAATTGCACTGGAAATGGCACGGCAGACAGATCTGACTTTCTGTCAGTACTATCCCATGCCCATATTCTGGAGGTTCAGCTCTCCAGCACTGACACAACCTACAGTCTGCGTGTCCTTGACACTTTGCAGCAGTGGGACGTTTCAGCCCTGCGGGGAATGCAGCACACTTCCCATGGTATATGCAGATGACTCTGTAAGTTAGTGGTTGCAAGACAGAATC
>WAAG01020499.1:4902-19842 GCA_013390105.1 Tichodroma muraria
ATCTTACATGAAAACTTAAGATCAATATCTGTCCCCTGGGATGGCTTTTTTTCCCCTTTTTCCTGAAGCACACAAGTAATTTCTTCCTATAACTGCAAAAATCTAAAAATCTAAAATTATTATTTCTCCAGCTTCTTTCTATGCTGAAGATGCTGTTTTGGGGCAACAGGATCTATTGAATTCATTGAACTTAATGCCTTGTTTCTTCACAAATAAAAAAAAATAAAGATTTAAGAAATCTTACAGTAGTGTTTATGAAATAAAAAAAAAAAAAATGGGGACTGGATCAACTGTACTCTCACAAGTATATGCCACAAAAAATTGAAACAACTATTCTCACAATTCAGGTGACTCAAGTTACAGAGCTTTCTTCCAGATTTTTTCTCTGTGACTATTTAAGGAGTGCAGCAGGTTCAGGGAACCCAACAGCAGACCAAGTAAAATCACATTTGAACCCCTATTTTCTGCATTAAAAAAAACAGGGGCAGAGCCTCCAGCTTTGTTTTTCTCAGAAAAAAATATCAAAATCTCAGGTCATTGTATGAGAGCTGGGGGACAGATGTTGTTGCTGAGGTCCCAGATCACAGTAAAACAACAGCATGATGCCAGATGCAAGTGCTGGACTCCACCATGGGCACATCTGCTAAACCCTGGCCCCTAAACCAGCAGAGCCCCCGTTGTAACATTTTGCAGCAGGAGTTAGAGCTGTGCCTTGCAGTCGTGATGTGAAGTCCTCTCATCAAGTCTACAAAGTGACTTTCAAAGCAGGCAATTGAAATATTCTACTAATAGCCAACAAAGTGTAAACCAGGAAAAAAAAATGTTTCTAAATGTTTTATAAGCAAGATAATGGGATGTGTATAAGATAATGGGTAGTGTATAAGTGTTTAACATTGGACAACTTCAAGAGCAAGTTTGACATGAATAACACCAATAAAGGTGGTCCTGCCTTGGGCAGTGAATGTACTGGCTGACCTTTGGAAGTCTTTTCCAATATCACAATGCTATGAATTTAAGAAATCAAATGACTCCTCTCAGTGATTCCTCCTGGGAGTTTAGGACAGATCTTACCACTCAATTTCCTTACAGAAAATTGTAACTCATCTGTCTTCCTTTCACTCTGTGGACCCAGTAAAACTGCAGCACACAATTCACGCAGTGCAAGTAAACACCACTACTGCTGAGAAACCTTAGCACCACTCCAATGCCATTCCAATAACAATTCACCTCCTCTTCTTCTCCTTGGTAATACCATATTTTGTAACTATGCCACAACTCTTCAATTCTATCTATCAGAAGAGAAGGAGGACTTCAGCAAGAAACATTTGGTTGTAAGCTTAGTGAAAAAATAATCAGAACCAAAGAGCTCTTACAGGGGAGTGACAGATATCTGCTTCTCACCACATGGTCCTTCCAACACTCTTTCCTCTGGTCTTGCTAAATTAAATTTTGCCCAGTCATAATCCCCACAAGATGACAATATGTTTTGCCCACCATTTTTTTTTCTTCAGTCTATGCATTTTTCGATCACTTTTCTCCCCATCAGAAGAAACCTCCTCACTGTCTTTCTTATCTTTTTCAGTGTTTATTCTCAGCTTGCCCACTGCCTGCTTTTCACCAGATCAATGTCATTTCTCCCCCCAACTGGCCCATTATCCTCCACTGCCCACACAGAACTCTTGCCTGTATTTCCAGACAAGGGCCTTCACCCCATTCTAAAGACAGAAGCCAGAAGCTGCTGAGAGCCTCTCTCCATGCCCACGTGTAAACAAAGATAACTTTTCTTCCAGAAGCTGCAGGGAACAGGAAGACATTTGGAGGCTCTGAACTTCGGAGACATTTGTCAAGTAGGAATGCTTAAACATGATTCAGGTGACGAAAGCAGCAGCACAAACCCAACCTGTGCAGCATCTTCTCAGCATTGTGACTTCCATGGAGACAGTGATAATCAAAATAACCTTTTAAATATAAGCTCGGGAGTGCTTGAATCAGAGTGCCTTGAAATAGAAAATGCCACTTCAAATAAAGCAGTGAATCAGAAACCTCAACAGATAGTAAAACTATCACAAACACTACAACAATTTACAGAGAGCAATCAATTAGTGGATGTGGGTTGTAAAGACATGAATCTTTTGGAAAAGAGTTGACTTTCTTTAGTCATTTCCCACAGAAGGGTAGTGAGCCACAACAGAGGATCGAATTCTGCTCTCTTTTGAAGCAGCCAATCCATTGCAACTCTCATGACTGCAAGAGAATCAGATTTAGCTAATGCATCCATTTTGGGATGCAACAAAACAGCGGTGACTGTAAAGGGCCAGAACCAGTGCACTTTTACTGCTCTAAATCCTTCTGATGAGCTAATCCAGCAGGAGACAACCTCCATGTTCATGGACAAAGAAGTAGTGAGCCAAGTTCACCCACTCCCTTGTTCCCACCAACCTTCCCCAGCTACTGTTTTAGCTTGTGACTAAATCACCAGAATAATTTTAGCTTTTTGGACACTTCCAAAAAGTTACAGCTTTCACAACACATGTAAAACATATCACGTCTGGAAGACTCAGGTCTCCATCTCTTTCCAAAAGCATGAACCTGTTGCCTTAAGCAAGGTTTGCTGGAGGAAGTTTACAGAGAGTTGCAGTGCTGGGAACTCTTTGTCCCTCTGTGGTCCCCTGCTATTAACATGTTTTTTTAAATATGTGACTCCCACAGAAGACCACAAACAATCTGCAATTAAAAACAAGCAAACTACCTGCAATTTTAAAAAAATCCAACACAAAGAAGGATTAAGCCATTTAATCCCAAAACAAATCCTAATCTTTATTTTCAGTTCAATTTCCAAAGTGATCTTGTACATGTTATTTTTACCCCAGCTGTCTAATTTTGTTCAGCATTTTATTGATTGGGCAGTGTCTGATGAAAGGCAATTGTGGGATGTGAGTTTCTTTTATATCTTTGTCATTGGTTCATCTTTCACTAAAAAGTTCAGAGCATTCTCCCCATCTTTTAATCCCAGAAAGCCCAAACAAAAGGCTGCATATTAATCACTTCTCTTCCTCCACAGAAAAAAAATGTTACCTCTCTGATGTAGATAAACCATTTACAATACAATTTTTATCAGTGCAAAATAAGGGAAAAGTAAATTTATCTATATAGGCAGGAGTAACTCTATATTTTGTTTAAGTAGTTATGAACTGTGGCTCAGGAATTGATTTTCTGTTGTTTAGGTTCACCTTTGAATTCACTTTGACTGGACCTTCACCCAACACTGCATATATTAATTTACCATATGTTTATAGTCATCCATTCTACAAAATCCAGGCTGCCCTTAAGAAAGATTGATATATCCAAAATGCAGAAAGATGACTCTTCTTCTCAAAGGAAATGATCTTTCACCAGGAGCAGTGCATTGTAGTCTGACTTCTGCATGTTTATTTAGGTATTAAGTACCCCTATTTTCCTTCATTACTGGGCACCTACTGAAGAGCCAGATCCAGAGTCTGACAAAATAGAATATCCTACCTCAAAAGGGTCATTCCTGAGCTTACCTATGAGACCTGGAATTTGGAAAACACTGATAAATAAGTGAAACCAGCAGCAGCTGTGGGCTGGACTTTTCAGCATTGTCTATAGCACAGGAAACAGTGCCAGGCTGAGCACACAGAGGGGAACACAGAGACAGATGCATTTTCTACCCTAATCCTACAGAGATCACTTGGGCCAGGCTATTGTTGCCATGGGGAGAGGACAGAGAAAGGTCACAGTTGGAAGTGGGAGGAGGTGGCTCCGAGGGAGATTGGTGTAGACACCACTTTTTCCCCCAAAAGAAGAGCTGCATAACCCCACCATTCAGGAGCTGCCACGAGCCTGGCTGCCCAGACCCCTGGTGTGTGTGACCGTGACCACCCTCCCACATTGATGTGTGCCACAGCATCCCTTGACAAGGAAATCCATAACCAACATCCAGGTAATGCAATGTTATGCTGAGGAAAGTGCCTTTAGCTCACCCAGCTGAAGAGATGACTGTGCAGGAAGTAAGGAGGGGGGTGGGAAATTGTGCCACTGTGGACTCTGCTGGCATTAACCTGGGCTGCCGAGTGGGTCATGGCACTCTTGGTTTCAGCCACAGATGAAAGCTGAAGGATGAGCACTGTCTCAAGCTCCCTGGAGACTTCTTGTTCCAAATGGGCAAAACAAATGAGCATTTGCTTTTTTTAAAAAAGGAGGAAATTAATTAAAATATACAGAGTTATGGAGTGAAGATAAAATTACTCATTGTGTCAAATGATTAATGAGCTTGAAGTCTTGTCAAGAATAAAGCAGGAATTCAAGCAGGAAAAATTTATACTCAGAATAGTAAACTAAGGCCATGATTCTTATTTCAGATATGTGGCCACCTACTACCAGGCAAAGTGGGGAAAAAGAACCCAGCTTTTACACATTTGGCCAGTGGATGATACAAGCTTCAGAGTGAGGTAGGTTTAGTTGTAGCTAAAACAAAACAATGAGACTAGAAAATATTTAAGGCTAAGGCCTTTGAACACAAGTTCAGTACAAATCTTATAGAGAATGAGTAAAAATTAATTAATTTACGCTTTATTGGACAAACTCACCATTTAATTTAATGTACAGTGCTATAATTACCAGTCTCTGCTCTGGAGAAGATCCAGTGGAGGAGCTGACAGCCTCATACGAGACATTTTCCATTTATTTAAGCATTACTGTCTGAGCAGGTTGCAATCTGTCAGTAAGGCCTGGCTCACAGCATTCCTGTACAACAAGGAAATGCTCCTGCCTCTATTTTTCAGCTGAGACCTGAGGATTGAGGTCTAGTCCACTGATGGGCTGGGGCATTGCAAGGTTGAGTGTTACCATAAGCCTGTTTGCAGGGGTAGAGCTGAGAGTATTACCAGCTGGAACAGTAATTCAAGAAGAAAGCCTAAATCTGTCCTCTCTGATGGTGTGGAGGGTCTTCTTTGTACCCCACTGTAAGAGGGAAGCCCTGTGCCCAAATCCCAGGGGTTCCCAAACTCAAAGACAGGGGTTCCAAGCAGTCCTATGACACAGGTGCCCCACTGGCTTGGTAAGGACAGGTCAGAAGAGAGTTCTTTTTCCTGCTGAACCCTCACATTACAAAGAAAGGTGCATCATTAATTACCACATTAAAAGGCAATCACAGTGGTTGTGCACAAATTAGTGTCTTCCCCAAATTCTGGCTTTCCTTAGCCTCTGTTTGCCTGATTTTGTAATGCTAATGATGTTTTCAAAGAGTTTTTACTGTGTTAGCATATACATACATTCCTGTCCTCATGACACTTACAGCTTATGCAACCTCAACAGGCCATTGCTATTATCTAGTCTGACTCCAACCGTCTGCTGTACCACAGACCAGAAAATTCCAGACAATGTCTTCTGCATGCACAACCCGACATTTAGCTGGGAGTCTTCTTTCAGAAAGCCATCTCATTGACGCTTGACATTTTTTGTGCCTTTCCTGGGAAGAAGCTGCATTTGAAGCCTGAGTTGCCCAGACTCTGCTCTGGGCAGACTATTGGGCTCACAAGATTTTTCTCCTATGTGGGAGATTTGGCAGTAAGTGGTTTTAAATGCAACATTTCAGCTCATTTACCAGCTTGAAAATGCAATGTTCATCTTACCACTCTGCAGAGGAAAACAATATGGTTGTTTTTTTTTAAAAAGGGAATTGCAAAAATGAAAAATATGAAGAAAGAATTTTGAAAAGATACTTCTAATATGACTCAGAATGCAAACACTAGGATGCTCAATCATCTTGTGCTTCCCTATTTAAAATATCATCTCTCTTTACAGATTTACCTGTGCTGTTTGTCTCTAGCTAAAAATACATGCAGTCAGCTTCCTTCTTAAAATCATAGTGTATGAACTACAAAGCCAAGTACTTAAAAGCAGGTCTGTGTCTGCACATTTTGTCCACTCCATCCTGTCCCTTCATGCATTGCTGTAGATTGATTCAGAACAGTAACTCAGAGATGTAGGACCCTAAGAACCATTCCAAATGCTGACAGCTGAGAACAGAGAGAAGACAGAGACACCAAGTTGCCTGAGGGGTTTTAGGTGTTGTTTGCTTTTCATCTTTGGAAACTGGACAATGGAAAACACATCCCCAGATTCCTTCCTCTCTATTTACAGCAAGTAGACTCAGCTATCCTCTCCTTCCACCCCCATATTCCCTCCACGGCTGATTCCAGGGAGGGCCGATCATGATTTGCCTTGCACACAGCAAAAAAAAAGCGCTCTGGTTGGCTAATTGGGTTCTTAGCCCAATTTCAGAAAAGCTAGTCAGGGATGGGGTTTAATCTTTTATTGCAAGAAGTGTATTTATAATTAAAACCAGTGCAGCTGAAGTGCTGATTCCAGAGTATTACCACATATCGTGTTCAAAAATGGCCAGAAGTAGAAGGCACATCCAGACAAACCAAGGCAATATCTAGGAACCACAGAGGATGTTCGAGGACATTTCTGGAAGGAATGTGTGGATTTAGTGGCATAAATCCTATTGCAACTGAGGTACATGTTCCTAAACCTCTTAAGTCAGCATGTAAATCTCCTATTTATATCTTCATGGTCAAAGTCAAGTTTGTTTTCTGTGCCTTTTTAAATCTTTTCTGCTCAGAGCAGCACCACAAATAAATATTTAGTGTGCCAGTACATTGCTAAATTATTCATGGTTTAAATTCATAAATGAGAAAGACAATCTTCCTGGCTTTACACGCTCTCTTGGAGAAATGCGTTATTCATTGGTGATTTTAATTTCATATGCCTCTTATTTGTCAGTCAGTGCAAAGCAGAGTTGGAACATAGGGGGGAAACTGACAAAACATTTTAGAGGTATTTAATTTCATCCTACTTCTTTTCATTAATCACCAAATAAAAAGAAAAAGGTGTCAAAGTTACATGAAAGGACTTTGAAAATGGTTTTAATGCTCGCAAAATTGAGACACCTGATTAAACTGGATCAAAGAGCCACCATTTAATTCTGCTATGGTGACATATAAGAGTCCTGTGGAAGGTGCACACCTAGGCAGGATGCTGTCCACCCACCAAATTGTGCCTGCGTGTCACAGAAGGTGGGAGTCAGAGAAATGAGAAACCAAGGGAGAGCCCCTTCTGAGGGATGTTAAATGGAATACACGTCAGATCCAGTGGCCTGTGCATGGTGGGCTCCAGAGGTCTGATGGAAGCTGCAGTCTGTGTGCCATGGGAATTAAACAGGATCAATGAGCATGAAAGTGATGCTGCATCCCGTGCCAGAAGGGCACTGTGATATTATCTCTAAATTATTCCACTACCAATTAAGTTCTGTTTACAGATAAAGAGTTCTTGTTTATTCACTTTTAGCAAATGACTCCTGTAATCCAGCCTGAACAAGAAAAATAAATTGGGTCCATCATCTCAGAACCATCAGCAAAACATCTGATCTGTTAATGCTGTCAACAGGATGAGAAACCCCAGCAGTCAAACTGATTTATTTTCTTCTTCTTTTTCTTCTTCTACTAAAGTAGAAGTATTACTTAATAATACTAAGCATTTCTTCTTCTACTAAAAGGAAGAAGAAAAGGGAAAAAGCCAGTATGGACTAAGAGGAGATTAGAGTTTTAGTTAAAATATGAAATAAGCATTAGGTTTCTTGTTTTAATAAGAAGAGGTAGGATAGCTTGTAAAGCCCAGGCAGAGTAATGGAGCACAGGTAGAAGATTAAAAACATATCTCAGGTAAAAGCCAAGTACAGGGATCTCAGTATACCCAGCATACCAAAAAATCCCTAGCTCCAAATGCTGGGGGAAAAAACAGTGCATAACATCCAACCCCAATAGCAGGAACTATAAAAAGCTTGCTGGATTGGGAATATTCCCACAAGAAAAATAGCATGGCTGGGGGGAAGAGGGAATTCAGCATGAAAATAATCGCTGTGAGCCAGGGACTTTTCAGCTGTGATATTTCCAGTAATGGCAAGGCATGGCAGGTATTTTCCCACAGGAATAAACAAGTTCCTGTCTTTAATACTTCACCACATAACTTCAGACCACTGTGCTCTATAACAAAGATGATTTGAAAGAGGTGCTTAACGACTTGCTGTGCAATTCTATGAGACAATAAGTCTGATCTCCTCCCACTCTAAAGCCATTTATCTTATGTTTAACTTCTTTGGTTTAAAAAATGAATACTGAGATGATCATTCTGTAAAATGTGAGATGATGGATTGGGTATAAACCCTAGCGTGAGGACTATGAAAAGAAATGCTGGAGCAAGGACTTAGATATCAGTAAATTTGGGCTGAGAATCATATGGCTGTTTCTATTAGAAGAGTGAGGATTTTGAATGCCTTGCTGAAATGGAGGAAAAGCATCTAGATGATATCAAAGTAGAGTTTGTCAGATTATGAACAGGATTTACAATGTTCAGAAAGGTGAAAGGTGTCTGGACTTGATGACCCAGAACCAGCCAAATTTTTTTTTTGTGTCTAGTTGTTCCAGAGCTCAGTGTGGAAACGAAACACACAGTGGCACTGTTTTTGTGTGAATTAGAAAGTTTCTAGAAATCCTTTTTGTCATCCTTGCTAGATAGTGCTCCATACCTACCAGACAGGAGCATGAGCTTCAAGGGCATGAGCCTTTAAAGTTCCTAAAGTGCTGCTACCAAGTGGCCCCTCAAGCTCTGAGCTTGACCAAGGTAGTACAAGAAATAAGAAATGGTGCAGGTCTGTTACAACCTGAGTTAATAAATCCTGTGAGAATGCAAGATAGATCAGCTGGACCTCAGCCTGAGCAGCTTTATTGCTGCCAGACCACAGCTGGCATCTCCTCACAGTGCTGCCCTGTGCTGTATGTGGTGCCAGCATGGGTCCCTGCTGGCCCTTGTCATCTTATCCCACTGTTTAACATGTCAAATTTGAGGATATTGAGGCACAAAACCAACAGAGAAATCACTATTCCAGTTTTGAAAAAGTTCTTGGAATTAAGTACCTCTGTTTCAGGCTGCAAAATCTTGACCATGACTGTCATTCAGTGTTTGCTTTTATTCATTTTGTTCAGCTCATGTCCATGAGGCCCAGCCACAGTGATCCCCCAGTTAAGGTCTGTGGGGTCCCATGAGTCGTGGACATAGCTGGTCACCACATCCCTGCTGCTTCTGCAAACTTTTCACCAGGGGCAAGAATGAGTGAGGTGCACCTGGGGCTGAGACCTTCCTGTGGTCCAGAAAGTTTGGAAACTCTTCTCCAAACTCTGTCCAATAAATGAGAAAATATCTTATTTTGAGATGCTTGGGCTGGCGGATTTACTTCAGATTAATTTTATAATATTAGTTTCAGAAATAAGCCTCTTGTTCCCAAGATCAGGACACAGAAACTGTGTTCACAGCTAGTTAGAGACAGTGTTTTGTCGTATTTCTAACAGGTGAATCTGTGGTCTCATTTCTGTCATTGCCTCTCACATGATCATTTCAGTAGTGACTTAAAAAGCATTCGCTGGTAATGTAAAAAAAGTTGCATAAAGAGATCCCAACTAGAGTGCAAGGCCTCTAAAAAAACCCTAACCTTGACAGAACTATAACCTTTGAGAGATGAGAGGTGGGATTATTTCACCAGGAAGGTAATTGCTGCCACAGATGTTGCCCTGGGACACTCCAGGTAGTTTCTTTACAGTATCATCCATCTTTCCCAAGTGTTTAGAAAATGGTTGCAATTTAGGATTAAGGAGGGTGAACTGGGTGCAGCTTTGATGAAGATGTAGAAATCTCACAGAAAGAGAGATTCATTTTATCTGATGGTTAGAAATATCCATTTTAGCCAGCAGTCAATTCTTTTCCTATCTGCTTTCCACAATGGATGAATGTTTTAAATGCAGGTCTCCGGCAGCAAAGGAGATATGTAAATACAAAATGAGGTTAATAGATTGTACCCTTAAGTTTTACCCATAAATCAAGAATTAGCCAGACTACCAGGTCAGATAGAAGAAGCAGAAATATTTTTTTTTAGTATTTATGTCCTTTGCTCGAAAGTCTATATTAGTAATAGTGAAAAATGGAATGGAAACAACAGCCTTACATAAACTTCATGTTACTACATATCTTAAACCAAGGATTGCCACACTGGGACAAAAGTACAGAAGGAAAACTAGCTTGTGTTTTTCTCTGGTGTAAGGAAAAAATGGCCATTAGAGTATGATAACTGATGGCTTAGGAAATTAAAATAATGTCAAATTTAAAAAATGAAAACCCTAAAGGTTTGAGTTCTTACCCTGCAGGGACTGACAGAGACAGATCTGAATGCTTCCAAGGAGAACATATGTGACCACTCACAAACAGTGCTGAAAAGTGTTGTCCAACCTCCAAACTCTACCTGCTTTTTGCCATCCCTCCTCCTTTCTACACCCCCTTCCTTGGGGAATTTAAAGGAGCCCTCTCTATTAAGCCACTGGAGCCAACATAGAAGTAGACTGGTAGGTGAACATTTGCAGCTTTCACAGTGACCAAAAAAGTTCTACCTGACTCCAGAAGCACAAAACAGAGTAGATAAAAATAATGGTGAAGTTAAATATGGAAATAGCAGGAGATTCTGCTGACTTAAAAGGGAATATTTTTTAATATTTTTGGCACAGTAAAAAGGTGCCAAGTTTTAGAAAGATGACTTGAGGGAAATTGGGGAGAATGTGAAGTTTGATGGCTAATCCACTTTCTAAAAGCTGCAATACAACTTCTAGCATTCAGTAAAGCCCTCTAAAAATGACCTGACTTCTGCATGGGCATGACCTACCTGCCCCAAGCCCACCTGTGTGCCTCAAGCACTGTGAAGAGTGCCCTGAGCCCAGCTCAGCCTTGGTTGTGGCTGGGACAGCAATGGCTGCATGTGGCTTTACCAACACTAAAATATATATTCTGTTGTCCTTTGAAGGCTACTCTGCTTGTAAAGATAAGGTTTTGGCTGCTAATATACCCCCAAGGCAACTTGCTGTAGTCAGAGCATGCCTGGGGAACTCAGTTTCCAGCAGAGATATGGCTCTGCCTCATATTTTTAGTAGTCTAAGATATAAGAGATGACTCAGGGCAGACAAGCTCCCCCAAGCATGCTGACCAGAAGCTCATATCTGCCATGGTGACTCTAAGGTGGTCAATTTGACTCTGTATTTTTGAAAAACTCAACTGAAATGATGTTTTTCCTACTGTTTTGAGAATCCCCTGTGTTTATAAAACCTGAACAATACAAAGCTCTGGCTTCTCAGATGTGAAGGTGTACAGAAACTCACAAAATACAAAATATAGTTTCATGCTAGTTTGCTTCCTTGTTGAGCATTCATACCAATACCAACAGTCAGTCCAAAGTTAAAACTTCATAATCCATCAGTAAGCAGTCCAGTCACACCCCCAGTAGAGTATTTTCCTGTTAAATTTCAAAACACTATGAAAAGTTGAGTGTAGAGGAGGGGAAGGTGATTCTCCTGTCTGCAGGAAGCCAAAGCATTTGTGTTCCTGAAGGAGACAGCAACTCAAAAAGCTGCAAAGTCATTGGGAAAAACAAGCATATGTTTTTCAGATAAATACAAGTGTTAGAACATTTTGGGGGAGGAGCAGAATTGCCCAAGGCTTCCTGGCTTTGCAATCTGTCAGGGAGAAGCTTCATCAATAATTTATTAAGAGAGGAATAGTTTGCCAGACAGCACCTCACACTTAGTGGGAACAGATGCACTGCAGTGAGAGGACCCAGCTGCACTCACGGCTGCTTGGGGAGGTGTTTAACTGCAGGCTGTGGCATTGTCCTGCCTGAAAGGAAGGCAGGGGTTTAGAAGAGTGTGGGAAGAGTTTCACACTGCTTTAAGTGAGCCACTCTAGGCAGGACAGACCCTTCTTTTATTCTCCTTTACCCAAACCCATGGTTTGGAGAATCTGGTGCAGCCTTGGAGGATGTTTCCATACCACACCCTTTCCTAAAATGTGGAAAACCTGAGACTGGAGTTGCCATATTTTCACGACTGGTAATCAGGGGCTGGGAAAGCTTCAAAGCCTCACTTTGGTGGACATCATTGCTAGTAAGCTCCTCACTGCTCCATACAGCAGTTCTGTGTCCTTGTGAGAGGATGAAGGGGCCCCAAGGCTTTGCAGTTGCAGATTTGGAGGGTCATTTGTATCCCTGTGGCCTAACAGGCTTTCTCTCTGCTCTAAGGACAGCAACACCCATATGAAGTCAGCAAAGAGTCCCTTCTTTTCCCCTCAGCAGCAGTTATGGGGCCTTCCATTTTGCCTGGGCTCTGAGTTTAAGGAATAAGAAAAATCTTGCCATTTTGGTGGAGGGCTGATTTCCTACTCTACCGCAGACTTCCTATGTGCCCTTGGGTAGCTGCCCTGTTCCATCTGGGACCTGCCCCAGCCAACAGATTCTGTATGTGAGTAGCTGCTGGCAGAAAGGGAAAGGGAAGATAAGATTTTGTCTGAGGGGGAAAAATAGCCACCAAAACCAAAGGAACGAACCCTCAACCTCTCCCTGGCCCTGCACAGATCCGCACTGATGGTGCAACAGTGGGGCAAGCAGCTTGTGCTGAGCACAGTGAAATGGTCCCACAATACAAGGATATCGGTTTAAATGCCTGCTGTCTTTCCTACAACCTACTATCCAGGTAATTCCTACCAGCCAGCAGGACTGCTCCCCAGAAAGTACTTAGATATGGGATGGTCAACGGAGGGGTTGATGCTGTGGATAGGAAGATATGAGAATTTGGAGAAGTTGGAGTGGTCAAAAACAGGAGTTTAAACTAGTAATGTGGGTATCTAAATGTACCCACATGGGACAGAAGCAGGAACTTCGCAAAGCACTAAGATGGAGTCAGTGCTGGGAGACAGGGAAGGGCAGGGGATCAAATTTCAGGAGAGAAATACAGAAACAGACAGCAAGGACTGCAGGCACTCAAGGGCAGCAGCAGCTAGTTTGGATCAGATCAGATCTATCAGTTCAGGAAGTCTCTGAAATTGGATCAGGTCATACAAAGCCTGCCCCTTCTTCCAAGCATGAAATGGAAATTCTGTATTTTCATTGCCGTGAAATTTGCATTTAGCTTTGTCTGCTTAGGAGGATAAATGCTTGTTACTACACTTCAAATGTCATACCCCTTTGGAGATAAACAGTGAATAACTCTGTGGGAACTGAAGCTCACAGCTTCCCTCTTTTGTAGCAGAATCAAAGAAGTACCTGACCTGAGTAGGTGTTAAGACTCACTGTGCATGTCCTATTCGACAGGAATTTAAAATGTTCACTGTTTCCTGGGATCTGGTCTGAAGCTCAGTTTTAAGCAGAGAAGCAAAAGACTGCAGAAATATACTTTGATAGTGACCCAGAGGAGTTCACATCCCAGGGAGGAAAGGAAATGCCACAGGCAGGAAGCAGCACTGTGTTTCCATCCTCATTTTCCTGAATGCAGAGAGCTGTGTCCCACAATAAATTTGCATGTTATTAATTTAGGATAATGAAAATGTCTTTAAATAAGTGTGTTTTGAGGCAGTCTAACCAATTACAACTTTTAAGCAAAGTGGTTAAAAACTATACTATGCCTGATACACAGGAACATGCTTTAAAGGCAAAAAAGGCAACATGAAATTAAGTTTTGGGGGGTTCTGTAGTACCACATAGTACTCTTCTGAACTAAAAACAAATTATTCCTTTTTCTGTCAGTGGTGGGTTAAATCATACAAATGCAACTGTGTCACGACAACTAGTATGAAAACTGAGAAAATTGAGTAATACAAAATATTTTTGTTATTTTTATGGAAGACAACAGCCTTATGAATCAAAATCACAAATTATTTTTTAAGCACAATGGTTAACTTATAAGAACAAACTCTTATTTGAGATGGAGATCTCTGTGGCCTTCTATTCTGATTGTAGCAGAGGGTTGGGTTATTTTAAAGATTTTTTAGGCTAAGGACACAGGGTAGTTTTTGTTACCATTGTTTTCAGTCCCTGCAGCTGGGCCAGAAAGGAGTCAAGAGACCAGCACAAATCAAACACCTGCACTCAGCACCCTACAGAGAGCCACTGCAGCAAGTGATTTTCAGAGATCTGGGCAGACATGGATATTATGGGAAGGGACACAATGCAAAGCCCTGGTAACTGATCAGGAGATTCACGTTCTCTGTAGGCTCCTACTGCAAAGTTTTGCTGCTTGAACACAGAAAGTGTTCATAAAAACACTTTTAAAACTGATATTGTCATCAGTAAGACAGTGAGGACGAGTTGAGTGATGCCCTTTAAGAATCTGTGTCTCAGTTATTATCCTCCAACCATTCAATCTTCAAATAAACTCTATCACTAGAATGGCAGTGTAACTGCTGATGAACTGGGGCTTTTTGCCTGGCACCAAAGTGAAGAGGGAATCAGCCTCACCACATTGGCTGGCAAGGTATGCTGGCAAAAATTTGTGATGTAGAAGCCCAGATGTTAATGAACACAATTCATTACTCCACAAGTTATGTTATTTTCTTGGATAATGATTATCAGTGGCAAAGGAGTCCTGTCTTTTTTTCTTTTTGCATTTTCCCATCTTCCTGGAAAGAAATTCAGATTAGTTACCAAGTGTCTTTATAACTCTTCTAAGACATTCATACAAATGACCGTAAAAAGAAGGAGAGCAACCTTTTACATGGGCAGACAGCGATAGGACAAGGGGAAAAGGTTTTAAACTAAATTAATGTCTGGGTTTGAGCAACAGGTGTCTGCTAAGGAAGGCAGGAGACTCCTTTGAAATGGAGAATGTAAACACCCTCCTTCTGAATTATTATAATTTTGAAATTAAGGGGCTCTCTGGCAAACATATGGGGATAGGAATAACAGTTCTTTATTAGTAAAATTAAAGTAAAATGCAGTAAGAGGAAAAAAACAAATCACTGACAGTCAGAATGCAACCTGACACCCTGTTGGTC
>WAAG01020510.1:0-15781 GCA_013390105.1 Tichodroma muraria
AAGGTGCATTGATTGGAGAAGGAACAGTTTGCTTTAAATAAGGAATACAGCATGGAAGTAAATGGGTCGTGTTTGCCATCGATTCTACTTACAGTTTCAATACCCATAGCTCTCATTTGGTCTGCTCTTTTTTCTGTGATAGACAAAAATTTCTTTGGATCTGATAAAGCATCCACGATATCTGTAATTAAAAAAAAAAAACACAACTTTTTGTGGGCTTTGGAGGCATTTGGAAATTAGTAATTTACAAAAGCTTTATTCTATCTCTGTTATTATGAGACATAGCTTGCAACAAGAGTCCAGCTTTTTGTAGTGAATTTTGCAGGACTGAAGGTGTTTATTTCCACAGCACCCGGAGCATGGAACAGCCCATAATGCACCAAGGTGTGGTATTAATCCAGGTACCTTATTTAGGAAAAACCCAGTGACTCCGTCAGGCTGCTCTAACTTCCTCCCAGTTACTGACTGTAGAATCTGAGACCAGGGTGGGATCTCCTGAGCCACAGAACACTAACTTTGTCCCTTGGCTGAGGGGTGCTGACTGACTGGGGACTGCAGGGAATTGCAGAAAATGCCATTATATTTCCTAGCTAAAGAGCAGTTTCAGGTGGACTAGAGCAATCAGGTAGATCTATTCTCAGTAGCCTTTGTGATATTCCACGTCTGGGACATGACAGGCTCTGAAATGGCTTTTCCAGGAATGGCCAACATCTGAATCTTGCACATGAGGCAGTATCACCGGTGGTATCACAGCCCTGGGTACCAGACAGATTACTGAATCTGTTTTCCACGTGCAGCGATAAACGTGCAAGCACAGGTTTACAGGATGACAAAGTTCCAGGAGTTTTTTACCTGCACATCAAATAATCTCCTTCTGCATTTAACTCCAAAAAAAAGTGAAAATATCCAATCCATCATAAGGTTTGGCAAGAAACTCCTTGTTCAAAGTAGGGGCTGTGCTGTATCATCTCCCTCCCAACCCTGAGTTGTTCTGTGGAATGTTCCTCTGAAGCCACAGCACAGACAGGTCTCCCAGTCCCACAAAAGTTATATTAAACACTTAGCATTAAGATCTGTTAAGCATTAAGATCCTTGAGATCTGTTTATCTACACAAATAGGTCATCTCCAACAACTGCTGTGACCCACTGATGTCTTCTGAAACTTACTTCACAAACACAAAAGCCATGTAGAATTTATTTTTAGCCATGGCAATGGATTGTGGCTCAGCACCGACTGTTTCTCCTTTCCCTGACTCATTAAGGATGTCTTTTTGTCCTTGGCACGCACTTTTCAATGAAAACCCAGGGCTACCCTGCCAGCACGATGCGTCACTTGAAAATTGAACCTGATTATCACGAGCTTCTAGGTAAAAATGACTAACGTGTTTGGGAGAGCAGGACCTCTGTGGATGGTGGAAGGAACCACACAAGCACGTCACCAAAGGCTCAGCACTTCTGAGGGGGGGGTGACTCATCCCTGCCTCTCACATTGTCATTTGTCCTCTGCTTATGCTCCCCTTTCTCCCCAGGGAGGGGAGCTGGGGGTGGGTAGCAGCATTTTGTGGGAGAATTGCAATTAAATATAACACTCTGAGAGTCACTGAAAGACTATATTACACAGGGCACCAGCCACTAACCTAAGCAGCCAGGCTTACTCACTACAGATTTCTATAATAGAAGCTTCTCTTTGGAGAAATGCTGCTTCATTTGCATCAATTTGTGCTGTTATTGTGGTTTTATTGGGAACAGAGGGGCTGATGCAAATAAACCACAAGAAATTAAAAAGCTATAAAATAAAAAAAGAAAACCACATCTTTTAAAGCAAAGAAAACCACATCTTTTAAAGCCTACAATGCATCACCCCTTCTAGTTATTATTCAGGGCACATTTTAAAATCTTACTCATACAGGTTAAAAAAACAAAAAAAAAAAGAAAAAAGAAAGTAGGCAGCTACTGACTTGAGCTGTACCTTCCTACAGGTTTGCTAAAACAACCATGGAGATCCTAATGATAGCTCATGTAACAATGAGAAGTTCACTGCAGATGATAAGTAATTAAAAACCACATGCCAGCAGAATACTAATGATTCCACCTGAGTGTCAGAAGTTATTTCCCAGTTGTTCATCATGCTGCTGTTCTATATCAATAATGAAAATACATGAGGCACATCCAGCCTATCTGGGAAGGGAGAGGAGAGCTATAATTGAACTCATTTAGTTCCTGTTAATATGGAGTCTGGTTTTGCCACTGCTGACAGTAAACTACAACAACCAGTCCTCCCGTTCTAGTAGAATTTTATTGTAACAATATTGTTACTTAGGGGAAACAGTGTTTTCCTACCTCTATCAAATAAAGCATCTACAGCACTGCTGACAGTGAAGCACACAATTTGCGAATTCTAAACTGGTGTTGAAATTCTCCTTGAAAAACAAGTCTTTCACTTCTGCATGTGCAGTATGCAGTTTAAATCTTTTCTCCTTATGGGTCCAGCACACTCAGCAGCTCAAGCCACATCAAACTCAGTGCTAAGTTTAAATTCTATTCTTAGAAAAAGTCTGATATCATAAAACATCAATCCCAAACCAGAAGTACATCCCTAGTTGAGAAAATATTTTAGCTGAGTCATTTACTGTCAGAAGCTTCAGTTCAGGTAAGAATTA
Organism: Tichodroma muraria; assembly: GCA_013390105.1. Classification (NCBI taxonomy): domain Eukaryota; kingdom Metazoa; phylum Chordata; class Aves; order Passeriformes; family Sittidae; genus Tichodroma; species Tichodroma muraria. Next base: position 2,661 of record WAAG01020510.1, read on the forward strand.
AAGGACACACTTAAACATGTCTCTTAGACTGATGGTTCAATTACCCTTGAGAATCTCAAGTTTAAGCAGAAGCTTACATTTCTCTGGAGACAAAGTCCCTGCAGTTAAATACTGTGGATGAAACATGCTGCATAATGGCATGGTGGTGCTCCAAGGCCTGTGGCAAAACTCCAGCTGACTTGCCAGAAACCAGGATTTCACATGTGAACAACACAAATGCTTCTGTAACACCTTTTTTTCTCCCTGAAATACTGAAGTCTCAGCCCGTTAATTTTTTAAAGTCTGGATAAGCACCAGCAAACACAGACTTGTAGATAGGTTAGGTCAACCTTCCCTTCCTCCAGATTCTACTGTGGAAATCACGCTCAGAGAAGTGTGGCCATTCTTTGCATGGCAGCAGATTTGAAATAGGTTTTGTGAAGAGAAAAAAACCCATTGGTTTGATCAATAATCTTTCACCAGTAACCCCTAAGGTAATTGCTGCAGAGTCAGAGCAATAACATTTTGTGCAATTCCATTTTACAGTTTTAAATGGTTTATGCATGGTCCAATGTACAAGCAAATTTCATCTGGGGTGAAGAAGCCCTTTCCCTCAGAGGGAATTCACACATTACACTGATTTTAGTGGTGTAATGATTATTCTCAGCTCTTTGTTCCCACACACACGTGGCAATTTGCCACTGTTCAGTATAAATGATCACAGCTCTGCCAACCTGATCGTGGAAATGGCTCACATTAAAACAACTTTCCTGACAACCCAAAAACAATTAAACCACACTAAAAACCACGTAAAATCGGGAGAGAAAAAAGCAGAGATGTTCTGGATGCTGAATTATTTCACTGGCCATTTCTAAAAATACGTCAATATTTCCAAGAACACAAAACTGGTTTTGTTTGAAAAAAAAAAAGTTTCTGCATGTATTTTTTAATATTTATAGGCCAACCAATATAAATAAAGTACATCCTAACCTTACAGATATATTTATGTCAGACAATACGTAATAAAAAAAAAAGACTTTCTAAATTGTCAACAGAAAAAATCAAACTGAGCTAAGAAGTAGTCACTTATTTTCCACATTATTTTGTCATTTAGTAGATATATGCTTTTATCATTAACACTGAGGCAGGCACTTGGTCAAAAAGCAGATTTCTTCATTCAATATCCAGAGATTCCAAGGAGTTATAGAAAGTCAGAAATACTGGATCTTTCCATCCTCCAGCACTGCATGTGTGCTTCTGGCTGGCAGAGTGACACTGGAGCACTTCAGGACTTGCACACCAACACTCAAGAGCCACAGCACATCGAGACAAAAGGCTTATCTCACCTCCAAAACCATCAGGCACGTATGTTTTAAGCACAATGTTGCAGAAAACCGTTGGAAGAGAGAGTGGTTTGTTGCCCTCATTCCGAAGGGAAATGTGTCTGTAACCTGCTTGCAGTCCATCCAGAGGCAGGATCCTCTGACCAATCAGCTTGTTATTGTCATCGTACACTGCTATTCTCAGGACAGCAAGATCAGGCAGGATAACCTGCAAAGCCACAAAATGCAGGCATTCAATGACACTGATACTGGAGCCCCCTCCCCGCCTCCCACGTGTGAACTTTGCGTGCCAGAAACTATCGTCACTGTAAGATGAGGTCACTCCCTGCAAACCCCACTTTTCAAAATTAATCTTTCCTAGGAAAGCTTTTTTCACCCTAAATAATGGGTATATTTCAGATTATGTAAATTCTGCAGCTCACAGTTACACCAGCTAAATATTTTATATGTTTATTTTTCATTACTTAAGACTAGTGGCAGTGATAAGAAGGCAGGTAAATACTGCATGGGAAATGGTAGATACAGCAGCAACCAAAGGGCAGGTAGTGCTGGATCAGGAGGAATTATGACAGAAAGATGGGATTTGGGATGCATCCAAAAGGGCAAGGAGAGTGCAAGCACAGGCTGATGGGGATGTCTGAGCTGCTGAGATGCTGTGCTGCCAGCAGAGGTGGGTGTGCTGCACTCAGGACACAGGGCTTCAAGGCATGCACAGGGAGCAGGGATGCTGCAGCCTCCTGCATCTGTCAGTCCCCACCTGGGCTGACCAGGACAGGAACAAAGAGATCCCCTGCCCTCCCTGGAGCAAAGGTGTTGCCTCTGTGCACGGAGCAGTGAGGAGGAGGCAGACTAACAGAGGTGCAGCTCCTCTGCCAGCCCACCTCAAGCATACACTGGGAAAGATTTCCCACTCCTTCCCTATCCGGTGCTATTCACCAACACTTGTGGATTGAAGGGGAAGACCTCAGGAAACTGTGTCTGCCTTCTCCCCTAGACTTTCCCCCCACCACTTCTATTTTCAGTCTTGGGGGGCACAAAATAAAGGCTGCCCTTGGTCCCTGAACCCATGTGAGCAGTTCATGGATATCCTGCTCTATTCAACTACAACTTAGTACTCCCAGCACAGGTCACCACCAGCACTTACTCCCTCCTCCCCTTACACAACAGAGGGACAACACAGAACCCAGGTTAGAATGACTGAAACTTTATTTTAATTTAAATAAAAATGAGAAAACATGACAGAAGAACAATCAAACATGGTACCTGAGAACAACTGTGTAGGGTTAAGCATCAGCCTGAGGAGAACACTGCAACCTCAACAAGGCAGGTAAGATCTCTCCCCTACAGGTCACAGATCAGCACATCTTTCGTTACATGATGGTCCTTGACATCAGGGAGCAGAAGTGGGGACCAAGTTTATTGTTCCCTCTCCATTAATTTGTTCTGTGGTATCCTGGTAGGCACTTCCACCCTCTCATGATGTTTTAGCACTGCGCACCCTGTGCCTTCAGTATCTCCAGCTAGAGGAATCCTTCCTGCTGTGTTCCTGCCACTCACCTGCTTGATCTTCAGTGTGTGTAGATTACATTGCTAGGCTAAGCTAAGAGCCTGAGGTGAAAAAAAATAATCTCTTTGCTGACCTAAGAGTTCGAGAGAACATGTGACCATGGGATTGCTCACTGAGGAGTAGTAATGAGAAATACTGGCCTCAGCCTCTGTACCCATGTCCCAACACACAGGCTGCACCCTGGAATTTATGGCCCTTCTGATGTAAGAAATCAGACAGCAGCAGATGCTGGTCATATGGCCAGCAAGCCATGGGCAGCAGAATTGCTTGTACGTAAGCATCTTCCCTGTGCCTCCTCACACACAGAGAAAAGTACTTGAAGTCACATTCATTCCAGAATATGAGTTCAGAAAAAACTCTTGCATCAACTAAATTCCTATTAAAAATTTGCTATGCTGTTAGGAAAACAGATTAAGTGAGTAATATACCCAAGTGTGAAGAGTTATCACCACTTGGCAAAGTTTAAAATCTGGAATAGAAGTCTGAACTTTGGAATAAAAGTCTGAACTTTGGAATAAAAAAAAGAACAATTTTGCGTGACAACAAAACAGGTGTAAGCAAAACAGATGTTATCAAAGACAGCACTGTAACACATGTAGTCTGGATGAAACTCCAGGCAACGGAAGAAAAAGAAATATATATGTGTGTATCATATATATATAAAGACCGAGAGATAAAAACTAAACATGGACAAATGGTCTCTCTCTTTAAATCCCCCATGCCAAGAAAAAAAGGGTTGTTTTTCTTTTGATATTGAAAAAAAAAAAATTAAAGAAAAAGGTACATGATGCACATGGACTACTGAAGGAGGGAGCTGGCAACATGCCTGAGGAACACAGCACCCTTCCAACTTTTCCATGTAATGACATTGACCTTAGCTTTGGATGCAGCATCTCACCTGCCCTCTGGGCTGAAGGAACAGTGCAAGATAGCAGCCACTGCCAGGGCAGGGAAGAAGAAATCTCCAGGGAATGATGGTGTCCACCAGCGGGGCTCATTCTGAGCAGACTGCATACCTTGAACACAGGCATGGTCACAGAGGAGGTGGCTACCTCCAAGTGGGAGGAGGAAGCAAAGGGGAGGAAAAAGCCAAATGGAAACAAAAACAACAACAAAAAAATCATGTGATAGCTACAGAGGTTATCCATTAGAAAAATAAAACCAAAGCAAAATTTTAAAAAAACCCAACAAAACCAAAACAAACTAAAACCAAGCACCTCTTGAAAGCTGATTTCAGCTTTACATTGTTTACTGCAATAAACAGGGGCCCTACAAACCCTTTTCCACGGGAGCATCACTCATCTGTGTGAGCAGTCAGGCTGAAGCAAGGAGGGCTGGCTCAGCAGGGCAGGGAAGCTCATGGGCACGAGCAAACCACAGACTGTGCTTTGCAGAGATCCCACATCCTACCTTCCTAAAGACAAAGGACTCCTCATTGTAAACAGGGTTCAGGCCGTTGTTCATCACCATGCGCGTGCGGAACTCCTTGCGTATCGTGTCCGTGGGCAATCCGTACATATCCACCTCCACGTAGGTCCCAATCTTCTTGTCTGACAAGAACTGGCCAGATATCACCTGCAACACAGTTACCGAGTAAGGAAAAGTAGTACAAAGCAAGGATATCGGAAACAGTGGCCCTTTTTTACTGACCTCGCTCTGAGAAATGGTTTATAGCTGACAGATGCGTTTAGTTCCTCATATGAAAATGGTATATTTCAAACTGCACCTCTTTAGAAAAGCTTCTGTGATCAGATATATAGCCTTCATCTGAAATGACTGTGCTATGGTATTACCAGCTGCCAGTCATCCCAACCAGTCAATGTCTCACAGATGCATTCACTGTATGCAAACACTGAATGGAACAAGCGGAGTTGGCACTGCTACTCCACAACTTCAAACATTCTGTTCAGAAGCAGTTTTTTCTATGATACATCTTGACCACAAGGTGTGAACAGAAACTATTGCTCTGCTTTCCCTTAGGTGAAGGTTTGAAACTAATCATGTGTCAGTGTGACTCCATATTATGTGTCTGGAAAGTGCAGGATGCTTAAAAAGTGAAAAAACAAACCCACACGATTCCTCTGTATCGTTACACATGTGAAGATTTGTTGCCATTTCACTCCGAGTCAAGATTAATCTAGCCACAGCAGGTGATTACTCAGGGAATCAAGGGATTCCTTGAATTAATTAAGGGAAAATTTTTATTTCATCAAGATGATCTATTACCTAAAAACCACAGCTAATGTTTTCATTACTACAATCAAGGAGGGAAAGAAAAAAACTGAAACACGATTTCACAGACCTAAGCTCATTCCAAATCCTTTTGTTGCCACGACCTAACATCCTTCTGGGGAGTACTCTGGATAACAGATCTGAAAAGTTATGTGGCTGAGGGGTATCACTGCTGGATTTTGCTCCACTCAACTCCTTAATTACAAAATTTGTATGGAATTTTATACAATTTTAGTCACAAAAGAAAAATAACAATCAAAATACATGACCCAGGAACTATCTGACCCCACTTCCTTCTTGGAGGGACTGTGCTTTGATTACCATTTAAGAAAAACAACATTAAAAAACCATGCTTATTCTTCTAGAGGTGCAAATGGAACGTATTTCAACATCTAGAATGCTTGAGGAATGCTTGGCCAGTGATGGTGTGAAATTTAAATGCAGCACATGGAAAATGATAAATGAAAGCTGAAGTTTTTCGCTCACAGAACAGGTTTTACAATTGTCAGCCTCCCTCCAGAACTTGGTACCTAACCATGCTCTAGAACTACAATCTGAGTTATGGACTTTGTTACTCATAGATCCTCCAAAGCAAGGGCCTGCCTCACATTAACCATTTTTCTCTACTCATTTTGAAAATATCCTGTCCATGTATGCCCAGATTCCTCCCTGCTCTGTGGTGACAAGTGGTGTTGTGCAATTTCACACTGTACACGGGAATGAACTTCACTCCTTTATGCATTTGTGTGGCCTCATGTATTTCAAAAAGACCATGAAGGCTGTTAGAATATGACAGTGTGTAATAACACATAATTTCTAATTCTGTATTCCACTCAGAGCAAGTAAATAAAGGCATCTTAGCCAGCAATATTAAAAAAAAAAAAAAGGAAACAGTTCGCTGAAATCTACCCAGTCCAAGCACATTTACTCTATACATCCTATTTCTGACGATTTTAAATGTGCTTTTGGATGTAATGTTGCTGTTTTACCTGTACAGAACACGTTGCAGCAATAACACCATCTACAGGAGTTTCAGAGAACGGGTCAAATGTCCTGTCTGGTCGTCTCATGAAATCTGGCTTCAGTAGATACCTTATTTCAAGGAAAAAGGGAGAAAATTATTCTTGACTGGAAATTAAAATTGTATTAAATACATAAGAAATGGATGTTCTGCCTTTAAACAATGAGCTCTCCCACAGCACTGTAAAATACAGACTCATTCCAGCTGCAAGTATGAGGAAGTAAAAGAAAGCATTACAGTCATCTGGAACACAAATAAATATTAATTTTCATTTTGAATTACTAGCTACTGAGAGATGAAATCAATCTGTGATTTTAAGATAAAAATAAATGTAATATAATCAACGACATTTCAAAACAACTGAATAATACAGTTTAAAAATACAGGGAGTTACCATATAATAAACCACAGATGCTTTCATTTGTTTTAATACTTTAACACTATGGAAAAGCACAGAGGGATTTTTCAATTTTATTTTTCCAAACGAAAAATAGAGTTCCTTAGAGTTCAAGACTCACACACAAAATTTCAGCCTGAAGTTAATGTTTTCATTGTGGTTACGAAACATTGGGGAAACAACTGCTAATGTCAGTGCTGACAGATTGTTAATTATAGCAGCATGAAAGGTACCACCACAATAACACTTACAATACCTCCCTGAGGACCTCACACTGGATCAACATATCAATGAAGCCAATATGTGCTCTGATGCACCAAACCCCAAGGACTCTGCCATCAAAATGAAACAGCAGCTGATCACTGCAGAAAGGCTGCATGTTACAGACATTCTCTTCCACTGATGGAAGAAAATGTGGAACTACAAAAATCTTGCTAATTCTGCAACCCTGACAGACAAAGGTGCTAGAAGATTGTTTTATCTACCCTTAGTCTCTCTAGTGGATCACTGGTGCACATTATAGAGGCCTAGACAGAATTCAGAGATTAAAAAATGCCAGAAAAATTCCAATTTCACCCAGTTTTTAATGACATAGTTTCTCTTTGAAAGTAATATTACTCCTTTTTCTTCCATTAAAAATGTTTTTCTTCCATTAGAGAAGTGATTTCTTCATATTTCGTTAGTTTAAAGTAGGTTGGGGCTGAAGGGAACTAACTATCCTTAGCCTCTGTTTTCAGACTGCTGAAATAAAAAATGCTGAAGTGATCTTGTTTCATCAGCATGAAAGCTGCAAGTCTGAGAAAAGAGAAGTACAGGCAGAAGGAAATGTTCAGTCTTTTATTTCCTTTCTGTGACTGAAACACCACCACATTTACAATGCATATCAAAATATTACCATGCATTACCACTACATTATTATCAAAAACCTGATGTGAGAATCCAGGAATTTAGTTGATAATTTTGCCTATCCTTAAGAGAATTTGGCAAAAGCAAGCAGGTACTCCTTAACTAAGCTGGTGGGTCCAACAAGAAAGGAACCAAGCTCTGCCACAGAAAGCTTTGCTCTTCTTCTATTCTTGTTATTTTGATTGAAATTACAGAGACTGCACCTTTGTCAAAGCCAAGAGCCTCTTCTGGAGTGCTCACAACTGCAATAAAGACACAGAATGGCCAAGCACAGTGTGCCCATTCTGCAAATGAGGAATTTTACCAAGCTCCATCTACTCAGATTTTCTTTCTGCATAAGATCAGCAGTAGTAAAAGAGTACTTCCTTCCCAGGAAGATTTTGTAGATTCTAATCTGTTTCTGGACTGTCATCCTATGATTCATTAAACTTCTCCTTCTCTCCTGGTGCTAATGATCAGTCTATCCTATTAAGGTCTATGCTCAGCATTTGAGAAAAACCTATCAGCATCACGTGAACATCCTTTGTCATGCAAAAATCATCAGCAAGAACTTAGATGAAACACTTCAGTATTCTCTGTGAAATCTGTCCTCCAGTTAAGAGTACACATTAAAAATACGTCCCCTACGTATTCAGATTCCACTTGTCCAAGTAAACTTGGCAATTCTGTTAACTGTGCAATGAATCTCCATTCTGAAGCATATCTCCAAAAAAAGGCTGAGAGCATAAGGTAGAGATGTATTTCAATAACTGTGTACAGTATTCATGATCCTCGTAATATGGACACAAAGCCTCTTCCACCTCATTTAAAAACTGGGCATAATTAAAAGCATATTCATTAGAACACCTCCTTATGGGGGATAATTCTCCCTGAACTCTGCTAATTTCTACTCTTCACCTAGCATCCCATTTTCCTTTTGTAACACACAATTAATAGTGACAAAATTTTATTAAAGCCTTAGTAAAGGATTCTGATACACAGTGACAACAGTTTAAATCACATCACTCACCCGCACGATCCATTGTACTCAAATTTCCCTTGATTCAGCTGCATTGCTAAATCTGCCAAGAGAGAAAATTTACTGATTTTCCTGCTGAATAATGCTGATCATGAACTAGATCAGAAAATAAGACTGTTTTTCCAGAATATTAAGTTTAAATAAAAATTAAAGTTAATGCATATAAACCCCACATCTAAGAAATAAAAGGAAGCAACAGGAAAACATCATATTTTTTCACAGGAGAAACAGCTTTACCAAGCACGCTGAAGTCCACGCTGTGCTTAGGAAACAGTCTTTCCCTGAGTCCAAACACACTTGGCAGGAAGGGAAGGAACAACTATGGGCATGTTAAGTGCCTGGGATGGGATGGGATTCCCATCATTTAACTTTTGGTGTCTACAGTACAGATGTCCCCATTTCTGCAGACCACTTTGAATAACAGAGTGATACAGGAGCTTTAACAGTGAAAATAACCTCAGAATAAAATATATACTAGAGGAGACATCCTTGAAGAATGTATTCTCTCACAATGACAACTACCTGTGATGAAGCTGGCTGTAGCCTGACGTTTTAAAGGTGAGGTGCATATCCCACTAGTTTTCTGTGGACTTAGTTGAATAAAATACCACACAAAGAAAGCACAAAGATGACAGCAACATTGTTTAGTTTCAACATTTAAAAGCATATAAGTTTTAGTGAGTGCATTGTTACAGCACCTGTATAGAAAGACGTATCATAAACACGTAACAACCTCTCTTCTCATCTAATCCTAGCCAGAACTTTGTGAAAAGCGAAATGTTTTCCTGAAGGTTTCTACTCACACGAGAATATAATCTCCAGGTTTAGCAACAAAACAGGTATTTCTCTTGCCCACCTGACTGGGCCTTCAAAGGGAATAAAACCTATTCTGTTGATGCTCTGCTATACAAAATACAAAACTGTCATATGCCCATACAGTTATTACTGGAGTTACTGGGCAGCTGTGACTTTTATTTCCTTAATCATCTTCATCTTGACAGCACAGCTGGATCACAGAAGAGGAATACAGGAAAGTTGCTCACTTCCATTTAGACAATTACTGCTCCTAATCTGCAATACAGGGAAGGACACGCAGAGGGCAGAGGCAGTGCTGGGAGCAGAGTGAGGTTTGTATTTCTGCTCCAGCCTCCCTGTCATGTCCAGTAGAGCGCTCTACAAGCAGCGCATTCCAGTGCATCCCTTCTGCTTCCTCAGCTGGTGAAACTGGGGCACAGCTTTGCAGGACGGAACTCAGGGGATGACCATGAGGAGTGCCTGCAGTTCCAAAGACACCGTTCAGGGAGGGGGAAGCAAGCACAAAAGCACTGCCACAGCCAGAAAAGGGCAATAGGAAGTGGGTCTGTTATATATATGACTGAAGACATTCCTAGATAAATTAAAAAACCCAATCAAAACAACAAAAAGCCTGCCCTGCTATACTCACACCTTCACTGAACAGGAACAATGCACCTCCTCTCAGATCACCCTGTGGAGAGGCATTTCCATTTCCTGGCATCATTCTCTCAGCTTGCATCTGAGAACCCATCCTCTGCTGCTGAGCACATGACTCCTAGCACTTCACAATAACTGGACTAGAAACGCATTTGTCACGCAGTCATTACTTTTTACCATCTTAATCTGTGCACTCCATCTTTGCTCTGCAGACATGCACCCAGCTGTGCCAGAGCTGTGTTTTGTGAAAGCACTGATTTCCCTGTAATTAACACTTTTTATTAATAAAAACCATTTCTGTGAGAAGATGCAGTACTCCATTATTTTTTCAGAAAAGGGGACTGAATTTTCCTTCTGTGCACAGCTTTTTTTATTGCTCCTTGTCTTACGCTTCTGTAATTCCACCCCGCTGTATTATTTAGCCATATGCCTGCTTCCTCAAAAAATGCCAGAAGCAAATCCATGGCATCTGTTTGAGAGTTACTGCCCAAGCCATTCTTTAGGACTGAGGTTCACTGGTCGTTGCTGCCTACCTGGGGTTTGATAGTTCAGTGAGACCATCTGGCAGCCAGCGTTCCAGAAAATTTGAGGCATGTAATTACTGGAATCCACACGGCCTCCCTTTGGGTATATCCGACTCATTTGTCGTTTATTATAACTATAGAATTCATCAAGGAAAATTAAACAAAACCATCATAGAAATGTAGAGTCATGTCCGGGTATCTTCAGTACTTCAACATCAAAACACACTTCTTATGTTAATCTCACTGTTTCTACTTTGCCCTTTTCCTTTGTAGACATGCAACACCAAATCTAGAAAGGTGCACTGGTTGATTTTAGGATTGGTAGAAAAGTGGGATGAGGAGGTGAAAGGATACTTCACAAACTCAATGGCATGCGTCTTCAAATACCCAAGTCCGACTGATTCATTGAAAGAGGACATGTTATGGTGAATATTACGTTCTAGAAAGAAGAGACAAGACATTTTAAAACATTTCTGTAATGATGAATCACAACTCAAAATCATGCACTATAACAGCAGGACACAGCAATTTTTGGTCTCTTTCCCCATTATCTATTACTTACAGAATCAAATTACAGTGATGAGAAATTTCATGCTATTTCTGACTCGTTTTTCTGTTTTGCTCCTTGGGAAATGAATAAAATTTTCATGTTTTGTTTAGGACAATATTGGTATTCAGAGCCTGCATTGTGTGGTAGATAAGGCAAACCAACATGATAAATTGTCTGGTGTGCAGTATCAGCTCACTGCTGACCACTGTGACAGTTGTGCTCACCTTACTGCAGAGAGAGATGAACTAAAAAAAAAGCTTTTCAGTTGGAAAGGCCCACAGAATAGAACCAAACTCAACAGCTTCATATTCTCCCAGTAATTTAGTGACTCCGTGTGGATGACTAATGGAATAACATGCTAACTTTACATTCAAGGAAACAGGTCTACAAACATACTGGTGATGGTCATTGAACTATAAAAATCTTATGCCTTTATTTCTAAATTCAGGAAATGTAGAGATTAAAAAACTACCTAGGTTAAGCAAATACTTGTATTTCATTCAACCTTTTATGTTACCTTCTGCTACATCGAAACCTTGAAATTTTACAGGTTGAGCATAGTTGACCATTGTTGATAAATATGGATGTATATTGGTTGTGGCACCTACATATTTGTAAGATGCCATCCACGCTTGTTCATCTTCCACAGTTACTAAACCCTGAAAACACATTAAAAAGAACAATCACCATTTCTGTGTGCAAACACTGTTGCTGAGTTTCTCAAAGGTGGGAAAAAATTACAGCCAAATCTGCAGAAGGTTAAAGACAGTGAAAATTAATACAACAAAAGTGGAAGTTTAGTGTCACAAGCTAAAAATTTGTTTTCTTGCTGATATAAGACTCTCAATGTTACAGGATGCATGCAAAGGTGCTGATGATAGAAAAGCTCCTAAGCAGTGGGTAAATATTACATGAAGTTAGTAGGATAACACTGGGATAAAAGATAAAAATTCCAACAGCCTGAACAATGCTGGGAGATAATGATCCATCTATGTCAAATAAATTCCAAAAACTGTGATTTAATATGCATTTTCTGATAGAAACTGTGTATACTTGGCACTCAGTAGAACTTCCTCAACATCAGAACACAAATAGGTTCCACTATTAATCTTTACTAACAGAAGCAAACCAAAATATAGGAACCATAGCCTTCACTGGACAAAGAGATGTCACAAGACTAACAAGAGACATAGTACCATGTTCATATTCTTATCAATTGATAAAAACCTGACCCCATCACTGATACGAATATGCACTTTATTTATAACAGAACTTAAAGAGTTTTCTACAAGTATCTTATCTGCTAGAAACCCACATCAGGAAGCACTTCTTAATTGGCTCTACCTGTCCAATATTTGCCTTTCCTTAAACCATTTTGAAACACGTTCTTTTCACTGAAATTAAAAAAGGAAAAAAAATACCTCTGTCAAGCTAAGCAATCTCTGCAAATTCATTATGCTTTTCCTGCACAGGCAGTTTTGGTTGTTCTCCTGCCAGTGACGAAAAAACCTGACTGTAGGCTGACAGTAACCTTCAGCTGGGAAGTATGAAGCGTATTCAAACATTCTTGCAGCGCCGCTTTTTATTTTCAGACTGCAGCTCCTGTTTGTCAGAAGTTCTCCCTCATCACTGACTCAGGAAATAGTCAGTAAGAGGAAGCACTATCGAGACCTTTCTGGGCTTGGATGAAAATGCAGTTCACAGAATCTACATTACTGCAACTCATTTACTCCCTGAGATGGGAGAGTAAGGGAAAAGTGAACCCACTTGCCAGCTTTATGGCAGATCTGCCTGCCAGACAGTGCAGACACATCTCCAAGAAAGAAAACCATGTGAAGTGGAACCATTTATGCCTCGGTATGAGATGATTATAGTCAAAAGGAACGCAATTTTCTGACTGCATAGAATTACTGAGTTAGCAGAATGAGTCCAGGTACACATTGTTGTATGTGCATTTTAGACTGAATTTAACTGCCAGAAGTCCATGAAATCAAACTGACACCATATTTTAATGCTAGATCATCAGGGCTCAACCCAACTGCTTTTCAGAAATGTGTATATTGAGGGTTCACAGACCTGATCCCAAAATACGCCAAACACCACATCCCTGTGTTAGTAGAAAACAGGCTTTT
>WAAG01020511.1:222-32474 GCA_013390105.1 Tichodroma muraria
AGTAACTTGTACCCATTACCCCTCATCTTTTGCGTGTGCCTCATTGTAAAAGAACAGAGTCTCTGTCTTTTTTGTAGCCACCTTTTAATTACTGGATGATAGTGATAAGGTGTCCCCTATGTGGTCTTTTCTCAAGGCTGAACAAACCCTATTCTGCTTTTCTTAATATTACAGACTTCCCAGTCCTTTGCCTGGTGTGGCTGCCTGGCCACAGCTGAATTTGGAACTTGCTGGAATCACAGCAGGGATGCACTGGGCAGAACTCACTTGGGATTTCGACTGTAACAAAGCATTAATTGGTAGATGTTGATATTAGTGAAGCAGTAATAAATTCAAGATGGTTTTGTTACTCCTCTGTGCAGCCACCACCAGTCTGTTGTGCAATTATCTGAAGAAAATGCCCACAACTAAATAAATCACTGTGTCAGGGAACCTCAAGATCCCAAGCTTGTATCCTTCTGGTAGCACTACTGCAGATCTAGTTTAATCCCACTGTGTACAAAATACATTCCTCCTGATTTAGTCATAAAGGCTACAGCAAAATCTGCATCTATTTTTTCCTCTAGTTACCTATATGCATTTTGATATGAGGTTTTTAGCAAGAGGATTACTGCTGGAGAAAAGCTGAGTCCTTCTCCAAGATGTGTCAAAATTGTTCTCGGCCTGAGCTGTGACAATCAGGTCTCACATTAATACTTGAAGGCCCTGGGTTTAGAGATAGATCTTTGCCTGGTGTTTTACGCTCATCTGACTTGGTCACTGCTAGGTGGGACTGGTGGATCTTTGGTATTAAGCACAACTAAGCAAACAGCTCTTTGAGCAGAAGAGCCAATGGTATTAACTTCCTCATGTTTAAGAAGATATAAAAGTATCTATCCAAGTATTTTCTCCACTTGAGGCAGATATAACATTTCTTTGTGTGGACTCTCTAAATTAGCAAAACAGTTACACTCTTCATGGTCAAGTCATTCCTGTAGTAAGGCTAAGAGCAGCTTGTACCTCCCATCCTGCTGCTTATCTCCATTAAACTCATATGGATTTAAATAATTATCTGTCCCATGTGCTTCCGACTGGGCACTGCATTCAGTATAAAAAGATGGGGGACTACAGGCAGACAGGCACCACATAAGACAACAGGAACACCAGAACCTCATTTCTAAATGAAAGTGAGTTTAAAATGTCACATAAGAACTGCGTCTTGACTGTTATATGTAAGCATCAGAACTGCCCCAAAAATTCAGGATCTGACTCTCTATTTTGATGTTAACATGAGATAGAACGAATCTCTGTGTCTGCAGAACCTTTTCCTTCCTTATCTGCTTTAAACAACTGTGATTTAGTGTGTGGCAATTTATCTCTGAATAAAGATGAAAAGTTGAAGTCAACTCCTTTTAACTAGAATTTTTTAAAGTGTGCAGAAACTAGCACATGCTACAGCTCTAATTGGTGCTCAAGTTGCAGTCGGGAAAATACTCTTTAAATGAAATTTGGATTCTTAAGTATTGGATGTCAACGAGGACTTGAAAATACAGCTCGATGAGCTATTACAGACCTGCTAATTAGGCCCCTGGTTACTCCAGAGAACCCTCAAAAATTAATTGACAGCATAATATGAGTAAAATAAGACTATTGCTAAAAAAGAAAAAAAAAAAAAAAAGGAAATGTGATTTATTTATACATGTAATCAAAACTTATTTTTGTACAATTTTAGCTTAAACTGATCATTTGCAATCTACACATGGAGTGAGATAAATAATTTACATAGTCATATGGAGCATTGTGTGGCATAGGTCCCCACATTAATAAAAAGACTACCAGAGAGGACCCAGGAACTCCTCTGTTTTTCCTCATAAATCCTTACAGTATCTGAATGGCCTCTCTTACAGCAATTAAAAATATCCAGTGTCACAAATATTTTTAACATCAGCAGTAAGAAGAGACTTCATTTATTTGAAGGAATATATTTCACACTCACAAAGGTCAGATTCCGTTTGAATCGCTGGGTGTATCCTGTGTCCCAGGATCCAGACCAATACTCTGCTGTACCCAGGCAGGTCACTCAACCCGTGTCCCCCCGAACACCCTGAGTAAATTATGCCTCGTGCAACAAAAGCCCTCTCACAAGGAAAAGCCATTGGGATCACACAATAGGCCCTTCACAAGGGTTCCTTCTGTAGTTTTCCAAAGTCAGGCATAACCCAGCTGTTACCGTCTGCTGGGAGGAGTTTTTGGCAGGAGACACCTTACAAACACCAGTCAAGCACCAGCCACTCGACAAAATGGACCAGCCGAGCTCTCTGAGGCTGACTGCCCTCTGGAGATGTGATTTCACTGGCCCGGGGACAGCTGATAGTGGTGCTTGCTGCCCACCTGTCTCCAGGTGCCTGTCTGATGGTAGGGGGAGACTTGTATGGACTGATGCGTAAAAGTGAAATAGTAATTTTTCATGGGTAATTAGGAAAGGCTCTTTCAAATTTTAAACACAGACCCTGTCACCGTTGCAAAAGCGACACCTTTTTGGGACACTTAATTTCATCTAAGCCACTTTAATAATCATTATGTTTTATTAAATTTCTAACCCTAGTACTAACTGTTTGCATTGATTTAAAAAATAAATTACAGATTGATTTTTTTTCCATCATGATTTCATCCCAGTCTCATTTAAATACTGGAAATTGTCAAGATACCAGCATGAAAAATAGTTAATCTCAGTCTAAAATTAAGCAGTTTGATTTATTTGCATAAATATAAATCGACACCTTTAATCCCACAGAGAAAATCTGTATTCCCAATACCAGATCCTGTCATTTAAGATTGAATTAGTGTTGAAGTATGGAGATCCTCTTAACATATGATTTATTTTTAATGCTTTCACTGAAATTATAAAACTATCACTTTTCTCTTCAATGGATTTAAGATTTTTTTTTCCTTTCCAGCTGCACATAAATGCTACACAAAGGCTCAAAAATATTAATGCATTACCTCTGGAGTAGTCTTCGAAAGAATAAATGATTGCTCAACCAGCACTCTGGAAACTGGCCTTGGAGACACCCAGATAGCCTAATGTAAAATTCAAGAGAGGAGAAACAGATAGCTGTAAAAGTAAACCATGACATAGTCCAAAATGAAAAGTTCACCACATATTAATATATATATTGATAGTTTATGCCCTCATAAATTAAATTGCTTTGGATTTGTTTGTTTTAAATAGCAGAATTTGACACCAAGTTTTGAGTCTTTTCAGGGTATAATGTCAGTTGTAAACACTGTAACTGAAGTCTTGATTTAAATTGCTTGTCATTTACATACATGTAAATGACATGTTTTGCATGACAAGTGTACACACTGCTTCAATACTTATATCTGTTCCAGCTCATTAAATCCAGCTGTTCTCTACCTTTCCTCTCTTCCCCTCATGGTTCAATGGTAGCAAAACCATTCTTCCCAGGCCATAAGTGAAAAGCAGAGAAGGCATTAGCTACAACCAACCAGAAAAATACTAGTAGTGCCACTTTTCTTGGTTTCTCATGCTTGAGTGTAGATTGATCAGGGAAATACTGCACAGAAGCAGAGCCAGTTTCACTCAGGAATACTAAGCCATGCACAGAGCTACACTGGCACACTTAACAGCATTGCAGTGATACAGTCTGGTCAAAATGGCAATGAAGAAGTTCTCCTAGACAAACTGAGAAATCCTGGTCATATGCCAGCTTATATCCATTACTGACTGTACCACTGTACTACCCGTGCAGTGAAAGCCCTGATTGTCAAGTCTGATTCTTAAGTTCTCACACGTACTAATGCAATCCTGTTTTTTCCCCCAAAGAACAGCTTTTTACCTAAGCTGAGGTAGGCAGAAGAGAATCAGACCCATCTCATCCATATGAGCAGTTATGTTCCCCCTCTGCTTTAATGAAAACTCATAAACCCAAGTGGTGTTACTGTGGCATTCCAAGGCTGCCCTTGGTGTCCTAGGACAAAGCAAGCCACACGGGCTATGATCAGATTGATGCGTATGTATACTACAATAAGTGCCTATGAGTTCAAGTTCCTTAAAATTGTCACTGCTCCCCATGTCCCATTGAGAAAGAGATCTTTTTTTCTGTGCTCAGTGATTTAATTATGTTTGTGTGTGACTAAGTAGGCACCTTGTTCCCCCCTTCCTGTGGTAGAAAAAGCCTGTTGGACAGGAGGCATTTGTGCACACGCATGACGTAAGGAATCCTGCAAGTGTCTTTCACTCCCCATATAAAAAGCTTTCCTGAGAGCCCTTGCACCTGAATGCACAGGTGTGGTAGGCCTAGAGAGGTGGCAAAGCAGAGAGGTGCTGTGTGGGAAAACAGACCAAAAATCTTGTGAAAGTGTTATGACTGAAGCTTCCCTGTCCACACTGGGTCATTTGTAGCGTTACCATGGGCTTTTGTTTGGCTTTTACCCACACTGCACCATGCCATCTGTCTATAAACATAGACTTTGTTCCAGGCTGCTATTTCAGACTGCCTGCAAGCTGAGACATCAGGGACAATTTCCCTAACACAAGGTTGCCAAAGGCTCCATCCAGCATGGCCCCGCAGCCATACTTGATGGCTGTTGTAGCCTACCTGCACTTCTAACCGAGGATGAGACTAGCAGCAGTCTTAAAGCTCAGACAGCAGAGGAAGCAGGATTGGATCCCAGTCTTCTAGGCCATTTGGGTAAAATTTAAGAACAAAGCAGAGAAGACAGGAACGTTATCAGCAGTGGAGTCGCAGCTGATGCCAAGTTGATGTTGCCTGGAGGAATATTCCATGTAATCCCATGACCAGTGATTGAAATTATTTTGGTAGCTTCTGTTTGCTAAGGGATGGGTTTTGTCTCAGTTAAGGGAAGAAGTATTGTCTCCCTCTGCCATCACTTGCAAGAGCAATCCCAGATGGAGAGCTATTATCCAAGCCTGCAGCCAGGGATTTTTTCTTCTACCGGTCTTTAATGAAATATTGCCATTTTAATATTTAAAATGGCAGACAGCAGAAGTGATTGTATATGTATTTTCATATTTTTTAGATCATAACTGCTAGAAGAGGTCATGTTTGAATTTTGCCCAGGCCTTCTGCCAAGATAAAATCTATTTTCTTAATTTTTATAAATACAACTGAACTTTTAAATCATTGCTATTGTTCTTGCTATCAAATAACTTGGGTGACAAACACTTCTAAAAGACACACATTGAAAGAAGAAATAAAGGCTTAGTGAATTGTCACAGATAACTAATTATGATCTTGGTGTAGGAAAGATTATGAAGAGGTATTTTTTTTTTATTACTTTTCCAGGACAAAGAAAATACTGTGACTCCTTTGTTGTAGAACAGGACTTGCTCTTTTCTTAGACTATAACAGCCACTGTGGACTTTGGGGAAAAGGACCTCAACCATCAGGGGAGAGGAGGCAAAGAAACTACAGGAATGTAGAGGCTGAGTCTGAGTTCAGCAACCTCCGTGAACAAGGAGCCAGAGGAGACAGGGACAGATTGCTGATGGGCAGAGAGGGTAAGGTGGTACCAGAGCACCACACGTGTAACTGAAGGAGAGGAAGCATGAGCAGAGGGGACTGTGCAGCAGATCTCTCCAGCTCTACCACCATTTCTTTACTATTGCACTTCAACCTGAGAAACCCCCTGGAAAATGCTGTGGTGGGCAGGGGTCTTTCAGGACACTGGTATTGGCAGGGGCTTGGGCCTCTTCCGATTCTGCCCACTGAGGGGAAGAGCAGAAATACTGGTAACATGTAACCCCATCACTGGAGAGTGATGCACAAGGCTGGGATCCTCTCCACAGACAGCTTCACAGGCACTTTGCTGACATTTGCAAACTTTTCTTGCTGTCTATTTAGATCTTAACAAAGTTGTTTCATTCTTTTTAAACATTCCTTTTTTGCTTTGATGAAGACCATATTTCCACACTCTGCTGGCAGATAAGTACTTAAGGAAACACAAGAAACACACAGGCTCACCCAAACTTTTAATAGATTTCAAAATTGCATAAAGCAGTTGCCAGTTGGCGCGGATGTGACAAAGTAAAGCAGCATCACATTTCCTTACCCTGTTTCACTGTGCACTGCCGCTTGCCACACAAAGCTCCAGGCACACAAAGCCCTTGTAATGCCTACCTCTTCTGGACTGCTCCCAGTGATGACAGATGAGCTGTTTGGTTGCCTGTGCCAGGCCTGCAAATTGATGGTTCTCTAAGCCCGTGCCAGTGAAAGCTCTCTGCATTATCCTTGTAAATATTGTGCCACTTACCACCCCACTACTTTGAAGAGCACCAGGCTTCCTGGCACCTCAGCTGGGTTACAGGTAGTGTCCATTTTGCTTTCAGTTTGCCTGAAACTGGTTCTGCATCCATTGAGCAGCAGATCAGTGCACAGCTGAGCCATCTCCCGCCAGGTGCTCTCATAGTGGGGAATGGCCTCATCAGCCAGACTAGTAGAGGGTACAGTACCCCCCCTCCCCTCCCCCCCCAGTATAACAGCAGGTGCTCATATTTTTAAAGGCAAAAAGATGCTTTCATATTCAAATAGATCTGGGCCGCATAGTACCATGCACACTGCCAAGGTATCCCACAGAAGTATTCACAAAGTCTGTGCCTATAATAATAAATTAGATGTGCCTAGGAATGCTCCCAGGTGCTGGGGCCAACTGGCATTGAGTGGCTTACATCTATGCTAATAAGTTGCCTCATCCTCTCAAGCAGGGTTGCTGCAAGCAAACCACCCACACTGCTCTGACCATGCTCAGGCATTCTCAGAAGTGCGCTCACTGCCATGGGCCAGGCACTGGCCAGGGATGGGTCTAAGGGTTAGCAGGGAAAGATACTGGGAGCTGTGGGCACGCTGGGCACGCCTGAAACTGCTCACACAGGAGCAGCTGATTTTGCCCACCTGTTCTAATCTGCCATTCTCTGTGGTGCCACTCTTTCACACCGATTTGTCCACAGAGTCTGTGTAGCACAGCTGCTGTCCACACAGGAAAGGAACATTCGTAAATGCCATCACCAGCACCTGGGGACTGTCCTCTCCTCAAGCTGGCTCTCACTGCAGGGGTGATAGGAAAACCAAACATTCTGCAGCCACAACGCTTTAGTAATCACCTCACAAGCTCCCACCACTATTCTCACTAATCAATTGTTCACTAGCTGCCATGACAGTGACTTGATGCTGGCTTGTAATAAAGTCATTGCCTACAGATCCCAATTGCAATCTGCCTGGGCTGCAGCTGCCTTTTTGCATGGTTCTGTGCACAAGCTCTTCTATCAGTTCTTGCCATCTAAGGTCTGTGGAGTAAATGGAGGCACTGCAAAACATTAAATCAAGGAGAGGTTAGTGTGAGAAATTCCTCAGTCTTAAGACCCATCTCCTTTAATATTTCCATTAGTGGTTTCAGCACAATATATGTGAGCAGCGTTGCTGAGAATTGTTAAAGTCCTGACCGTGTGTGGTAACATGAAAAGAGAGGAAGCTTGGATATCCTATTGGAGAGATAACTTCAGTACTACAGTAGTAGAGACAGGACGAATGTCAATAAAATGAAAGATATATATTTGAGAATAACATAACCCATGTGACAGCAAAACTCTTACTGTTGCCATCCAGAGAGGAAGGCATGTGATTACAAACTGAAGAATGAACCATGACGAGAGGCAATCATGTGAAAAGCAAATGTGGTCGCAGGACATGTCTGTAGCAACATGGTGCTCCAAAGAGTCTTGCCTACTGGCTGGTTGGGAGAGCATGTTGTAGTGGCAGGAGGAGCAGGGGAAGGGGCAGTCTCTCCTGTAAGAGAAGGCTACTGACTCTTAACTTGGCCATCCTAATAATAGGAGAGAGTACGACGTGTAGCACACTTGTTGTCCATAATTGTACAAAGGAGGTGAAGCAGGAACACTTTGGAAAAGGGACAGTCAGTACAAGCCAATGTTTTGCATGCTAGATATAAATACAGGTAGGCTGGGAATTAAAAGATGTTCCTCTTCTCTAAACCAGTCTGCTCTGGAGTAGCTATTCAAGTAAAGCAAGGATGACATAAAGGAAGAGATTTTTACGCAGTTTCTTGAGTTCAAAAGAACAGCACAGTATACTCACCTGTGAGGGCAGAGAACAGGGCCTGGCAATCCACATTCCCACTGCAATCCTTTTGTCCTACAACAGAGAAGCAGCAGTCTGTGCTTAAGTGTGTCCTCGTTCCTGTGACCTGGGGAACGCAGAGGGCACCCGGAGAGGCTGCAGCTGGCATCAGCAGTCTCCTTGCATTCTCCTGAATGGCTTCTGTGTCATGGCATGCCCCACCTTCTGCTGTCCTCTAAGGATCTTTGCCAAGTTACATATCTTTCATTTGCATCCATGTTTGCATAATTGAGAAGTTTTTCTGTTTACTGCTGTATATGATTAAGTTCTTTGGTGGAAAATGAGGAGAGCTCACAGCTGGAGTGCATTAGTTTGCCATGTCAGAAGGGTGAGAAGTAGCAGACAAATGGCACCTTGGGAGTAGGGACACCAGAATATGATCCCCAAAATCTGACATGCCTGCCCTGCATTGCAGTAGCAGCAGTTTGGACCTGAGGGCTGGTTTTGGTCAGGAATAGAGACTCCTGTAGGCAGGAATCAATTGGTTGCAGGGGCCAGGGAAGATCCTACACGATAGCTGAAAGGAGACTGCTGGCAGTCAGGCTCATGCCAGCATCATGTGGAATCACTACAAGAAAAGCAAGTGGGAAAAACACCTGCCCCAGTGGTCATCTCTCCCCATCAGAAAAGACCAAATGTGTCTGAAGGCATAATTAAAAACCATCAAATAATCAGCAAATCCCTGAGGCTCGTCAGTATGAAGTATTAATTGATACAAATTGTTAGTTAAGGAGTGACTCATTTGTCATGGCTTGCACGATGCCTTGGATGAAGAAAATCCTTGAAGACAGAATAAAGCCACTTGCCATAGTTGTGGAGGAGTCTCTGGAACAAGCTGCACATATGCTTTCTAGCTCTGGTTGATGCCTGCCAGAGCAAGGCTTTTATTATTTCTTTTCTGGTATTGGAATGGATCTGAAGTGAGTAACCACCAGAGCTGGTAACTGATGCCAGGTCTGGCTGGGAGGCATGCACAGAGTCCTAACAGCAGAGTCGGGTGCATTGATTGAAACCCTCTTTGTTGACACTGATGGTGACACAGACCCTTCCAGAGACAGCATCCACAGTGGTCCTGCAAGGAAAGAGAGGGAATGGCACTGCGTGGGGCAGAGATATCCCAGCTGGCCAGGCAGTGTTGCACTATTGGGGTTCTGTTCCCTCATGCCCAGCGAGGACAGTGGCACATGGCCAGTAATGGTGACAGGCTCAGGGGCAGCCCACGGGCCACCAGCTATGTCTGCATTGAGATGGCTGGGGCAAGGAAGCCACACCAGGTACAGGGCTGAGCACAGGCTCACCTCAGCTCAGGAGTGAGACTAGCAAGTACACACTAAGCAAGGAGAAGTAACAGACAGAGACAACTTCAGAAAATCATTTGTTGCAATCCAGCTGAAAACATGAAGGGTTTTAAGCTGTGAATTGAGCAGGCAGCCAGCCTTAGTCATAGGTGTCTGTTTCACAAGGGACAAAGTACTGCTGAAGCACCTAATTAATCTTGAGCTTCGAGAGGAAAGACTCCGAGAGGAAAGTCTGATACTGAGAACAGCACATTTTTTTTACACACTCCTGCTTCAACTTCCAGGTCTGACAATCAGATGTGCATCCTGGAGGACTCTACTAACCAGCAATCTTTTATCATTTCAGTAATACACCTGACATTTTTTTGCAGGTGAATCTTTCAGGTCTGTAACCCAGCTGCTTCACTAGTTTTTCTCTGAGAGGTGAAGCCTGTCTCAGATGGTGGTGGCTCTAGTCAGTCACTGCTTTCTACAGAAAGCAGGAAATTTGACTTTGAAGACTGTTCCAAACACACAAAAAATGTTGAACTATTGTAAAACTGGAAGTTTTAAAATTTCTGCTGGTGGTACACTGGATGGAGGCAGATAGTAATGTAAGTTTTGTTAATGATTAAGGCAGGTATTTGCATGAGAGTCTGATCTGTTACCACCACGTTGTCCCCATGATGAACTTGCACACATTCGTTATTAATCTGGAACATGCTGCTGCCCATCTTTAACTGCAAAAATACTTTCCAGAATAGCTCTCTTACTGCCTGTGAGGGATTGCTTTCTGGTTCCCAGCAGTATCAGATGGGCCTGAGGAAGGAGGATGGGGAAGAGCAGAATGACTGAGGATATGGGCTCTGAGACTAATTTCTCTGTGGTGAGGCTGGGGTAAGTAGTTCCCTCTTCTCCCTCTCAATCTTAGCCCCACCATCCCCTCAGCAGTGTCACTACAGGTCCAGATGGACCAGTGGACCAGATGGACCAAGGAAATGATCGGCATTAAAATATAACCTTTCCCTAGTGAGACCATTTCTGCCACACCCGCTCACAGTGTCCTGCCTGACAGCATGACCAAGGCTGCCTTTACAGTCAGTGCACATCCACAAGCGCCTGCCCTACTATGCCATCCTCTTCCTGGCCCAGCCCTGCACCCTCACCCCTTCTCTGGAAGCAGGGGAACCACAGTGGGCTCTGGGCTGAGCCAGCCCTGCTGCCACCAATGGAAAGGAGCAGGCAAGGTCCGTCCCCTACTTTCCATTCTTACAAAGAGGGATGGGAAGTCCCGCAAAAACCATGAGTTAAATGAAGCTTATGCTGATGTTTGGTTTAGACCCCCTCAAGTGAGACAAATATTGCAGTTTTATGGCAGTTTAAGATGAAAAGTGGGAGGGGAAAGATTTTATTTTCCGCTTGCTCTCTGCCACTCCTGTGCTGTGGGTACCCACAGATCTGACACAGGAGAAAAATGGCTGGATGAGGCAGGAATTATGCAGAATATGTGTGACTACAATAAATTACAGATTTCTATCATAGATCAGTTCTGGATAACACTCACAGCACAGTGAAATGTTTCTCAGATTACTATTTTGCTGATTCTAGGAAATCAGAGATAACATTTCAGGGCTCAATATATTCACTTGATCTTGTGTGGGTGAGGTCAAGTTACCATTGCTGGTCAGGAGCAATTACTGCTGCAAAGGGAAAACTCTTTTCCATCTGCAGAGCTGTGTGTTGTTGTAAGTTAAGATCAAGGTTTGAACTTAAATTGAACATACCAGTAAGAAACATGTTAATATAAATCACTCCTTATAAGCCAAATACAAATTATAGCAGCAATCATTAAAGCAACACAGAGTACAAAAATATTACAGCTATGAAACTGCATGCTGAAATTACTGGTGTTATCTCAGTGTTTTATATTCAAAGTTCTCTGTTCTGAATACTATTAATGAATATTGATTTGGAGAACAGAAAAAGAACTTCTCAATATTAAAAATGGTTTAGCTGTATTTAAACTGAGACAGTTCCTTTCTTTTTTTTTTTTTTCCCCTGCCTTGGCTGTATCTTTCAACCCCCATCTAACAGCAGCTGTGATTTATTTTTAGCTTCATTTTTTTGCATATTTGAAAGGGTGTTTCCGTATGGTGTGAAGCATAAGCTAGTGTAGCAATTAGCTGGCAAAGAGACTGAGCTTTACAATTGCAAGTAAGTCAGAAAACAATTTTTGCTGTGAATCAAAGACATCTACACAAAGTGAACAGTATGCCTCTACTGTACACATATACTTTAGATCTCTTCATTCTATGGACCCAGTGGAGTATGCAAACTGAACTCAAAGGAAGACACTAGCAGCAAGTTCAAATGCCTATAACACCAAAACATTGGCTGTGTTGTAGAGCTGTCTTTTTAATTTGTAATATATAAATCAAATACTGCAGAAATCAGCAATAAATACCCTGCACATCTAATGGACCTTGATCCACAGACTACATTTGCATCTAAACACAATGATCCATGCAGAAAATATCTGGCTTTTATTTATAAATTGCCATAAACATTTCTTTTTCTACTGAGAATAGTTTTCTTTAAAGAAAAGGAAGCTCTGTCTTCCAAGAGATGATGAACAACTGATTTCATATTGTTTGGATAAGGTACAGCGATCCTGACAGTCAAGACAAGTTACACATAAGGAGTTGTAAGACTGACTACATAAATGGCTTTGCCCTGCCATCTTCAACTAGGGAAGCAGCCTCCAGAAAATAAATGATGTGGGTACAAAGCAAACTCTTTTTACACTGCATCTTAATTAAGAATTAATTAACAAGTCCTCAAAAAGAAATAATTAATTTCTGGATCTTATCTGCGTTTCTGTTGTATTATGCTAAACAAATGTCTGGAGTTTCAGCCCTAAAAGACACAAAAAGCCTTTACAACCAGAGAGCATCCTGATCTCTTATTGGTGCGCATTAGAATTTTAACAATATAAATCAGTGTTTGGGGGTTTTTTTCCACAGATATAAAATCCCTCAGTCTCCTCTGTTTGGTAATTCTCTTTCAGGCAGTTAGCTTCTGACTTCAGTGGCCTCATCAGCAGGGATGGGGAGGAAGGGTTTTGTTTCCCTATTCTGTTTTGCTTATTTATAGTGGGTTATTGGTTTAACCCGGCAGGCAGCCAAATACCTCCCAGCTGCTCCCTCACTCGCCACCAGTGAGATGGGGGAGACAAAAGGAAATAAAGGTAAAAGTCATGAGTTGAGATAAACAGTTTAATAGAACAGGAAAGGAAGGAGAAATAGTAATAATGATAAAAAAATATAGAAAAGAAATTATGCATAATGCAATTGCTCACCACCCACTGAAACAATGCCCAGTGAGAGCCCAAGCAGGCCACCTCCAGCCAACTCCCTCCAGTTTTGTCACTCAGCAAGATGCCATATGGTATGGAATGTCCTTCTGGCCAGTTGGGGTCATGTGTCCCAGATTCTTGTGCCCCCAGTCTCCTTGCTGGCAGGGCAGAATGAGAAGCTGAAAAGTCCTTGACTTAGGGTAAGCACTGCTCAGCAACAACCAAAACATCAGCGTGCTATCAACATTATTCTCATCCTAAATCCAAAACACAGCACTCTATCAGCTACTAAGAAGAAAATTAACTCTATCCAAGCCTAAACCAGGATAACCAGCACTTTAAAGTAGTTGAGCTTCTTCTCAAGGCAGACCAAGATTACTCAAGATCTCCTCTAACCCTTTCTAACAGGACACCCCTTTACACAGCCAATTAATAAAACAGCAGTAGAGCCTGCAGAGACTCAGCCAGACACAGAAACTTGCCTTCCACTCAAGCTCTCTGAGCCCTCAGCTATCACTTCTGCTTGGCCCCTCTCCAGGCTGGATAAGATGCACCCAGCAGGGACACACTGCACCTTGCCAGAGCCCCTCCACTGCTGTGTAGCGCAGAGAGGGACAAAAAAGCCAGCTGTCTTCAGTGTGTAAAAATGAGGAACGTGTTGGGGAAACACCTCAGAAAACACTGGGTTTTAAGCAATTAATTGGCTAACATCATAGTAAATCTCTGGCATGTGGGATAGACTAACTCCTTCACTGTTTGCAGCCACTCCTCTTTTGCTGTTCTGAGTATGTCTGCATTGCAGTCACTGTTCACAGAAACACTGCCAGACTGGGTTAAGCTCACTCAACTCCTGCTAACTGCTGCAGTAGCAAAAACCTCTGTTACAAATTCTGCTTCGCCACATTTCTGCATGACTTTGTCTGTTAAACTATCCACAGTGCAATTAGTCAGAACTTTTAAAAGTGAGGGTCCATAATCCATCAGCTGAGCTGAAAACCCAGGAACTCAGAGGATCAGTCCTTAGATGCAGGTATTTTATTTGGGCATCTAATTAAAAAAACCCAACCAAACCAAATCACAAAAACTAAAACAACATCAGAACAATTTTGTGAATTTCTGTCTTTGAAAAGGTAGCAATTATCTTTAGTAACTTCATTCCCAGGGTACATACTGCCTTTCTGCTTATCTCTGCTGAAATGCTTTTTTCTAAAGAAAACAAAGCTCTTTTACATCTCATACTCAATAGTTTCCAGTCTTGGTCTTCAAGGCTAAAGTGAATTTGTACACAGTGCACTCCAAGTCTGTATCTCTGTCATTACAACTCCGTTTATCTCAAGCTCTTCAGGGACATGTTTCCTATTTTACTCCCTGGAGTGCTTCTCTGACAGTGGCAGGAATGGGAGAAACTCAAGAGAAAGAATTGGGATTTTCTACCCCAAATCCAGGACAAGTTTTGATTAAGTTTAGACAATCCAGGACCAAAGTTTCTGTCCTCCAGCTGCAATAGTAGAGACCTCCCTTACTGCAGTGGGAGGACCCCTACACACTTGCCAAAGTTCTGCAGAGGATCAGGTTCCTACATATTGCTTTACATCTCTAGCAGATTTATTGCAGGTTGAAATTCCTCCCCCACCACAACACTATGCTGCAGGTGTGCCACAGGACAGGCAGCACAACCTCCATCCACAGCACATGGGTGTCCTGACTCGTATGCATTAAACTTTAATGCATTTGCTGTCTTCCTAACATCAGTCCAGATACAAGGCACAAATGTGTTGATCCTGCAAGTGTGAACCTTCAAGGTTCTAGAAGTAGAGACCTGCTCTGCATTTACATTTCAGTTTGAATAGTTCACCCTGCCTTTCTGATTTAGTCTTGAGAGAAGTCTTTTTATGGAGCAGCCATGTAACAGTCAAAAAAGAACCACGGCTTTTTTCATCTTTTTGTGAGTATATGGAGCATTCAGGGCCAGGTNATAGAACAGGAAAGGAAGGAGAAATAGTAATAATGATAAAAAAATATAGAAAAGAAATTATGCATAATGCAATTGCTCACCACCCACTGAAACAATGCCCAGTGAGAGCCCAAGCAGGCCACCTCCAGCCAACTCCCTCCAGTTTTGTCACTCAGCAAGATGCCATATGGTATGGAATGTCCTTCTGGCCAGTTGGGGTCATGTGTCCCAGATTCTTGTGCCCCCAGTCTCCTTGCTGGCAGGGCAGAATGAGAAGCTGAAAAGTCCTTGACTTAGGGTAAGCACTGCTCAGCAACAACCAAAACATCAGCGTGCTATCAACATTATTCTCATCCTAAATCCAAAACACAGCACTCTATCAGCTACTAAGAAGAAAATTAACTCTATCCAAGCCTAAACCAGGATAACCAGCACTTTAAAGTAGTTGAGCTTCTTCTCAAGGCAGACCAAGATTACTCAAGATCTCCTCTAACCCTTTCTAACAGGACACCCCTTTACACAGCCAATTAATAAAACAGCAGTAGAGCCTGCAGAGACTCAGCCAGACACAGAAACTTGCCTTCCACTCAAGCTCTCTGAGCCCTCAGCTATCACTTCTGCTTGGCCCCTCTCCAGGCTGGATAAGATGCACCCAGCAGGGACACACTGCACCTTGCCAGAGCCCCTCCACTGCTGTGTAGCGCAGAGAGGGACAAAAAAGCCAGCTGTCTTCAGTGTGTAAAAATGAGGAACGTGTTGGGGAAACACCTCAGAAAACACTGGGTTTTAAGCAATTAATTGGCTAACATCATAGTAAATCTCTGGCATGTGGGATAGACTAACTCCTTCACTGTTTGCAGCCACTCCTCTTTTGCTGTTCTGAGTATGTCTGCATTGCAGTCACTGTTCACAGAAACACTGCCAGACTGGGTTAAGCTCACTCAACTCCTGCTAACTGCTGCAGTAGCAAAAACCTCTGTTACAAATTCTGCTTCGCCACATTTCTGCATGACTTTGTCTGTTAAACTATCCACAGTGCAATTAGTCAGAACTTTTAAAAGTGAGGGTCCATAATCCATCAGCTGAGCTGAAAACCCAGGAACTCAGAGGATCAGTCCTTAGATGCAGGTATTTTATTTGGGCATCTAATTAAAAAAACCCAACCAAACCAAATCACAAAAACTAAAACAACATCAGAACAATTTTGTGAATTTCTGTCTTTGAAAAGGTAGCAATTATCTTTAGTAACTTCATTCCCAGGGTACATACTGCCTTTCTGCTTATCTCTGCTGAAATGCTTTTTTCTAAAGAAAACAAAGCTCTTTTACATCTCATACTCAATAGTTTCCAGTCTTGGTCTTCAAGGCTAAAGTGAATTTGTACACAGTGCACTCCAAGTCTGTATCTCTGTCATTACAACTCCGTTTATCTCAAGCTCTTCAGGGACATGTTTCCTATTTTACTCCCTGGAGTGCTTCTCTGACAGTGGCAGGAATGGGAGAAACTCAAGAGAAAGAATTGGGATTTTCTACCCCAAATCCAGGACAAGTTTTGATTAAGTTTAGACAATCCAGGACCAAAGTTTCTGTCCTCCAGCTGCAATAGTAGAGACCTCCCTTACTGCAGTGGGAGGACCCCTACACACTTGCCAAAGTTCTGCAGAGGATCAGGTTCCTACATATTGCTTTACATCTCTAGCAGATTTATTGCAGGTTGAAATTCCTCCCCCACCACAACACTATGCTGCAGGTGTGCCACAGGACAGGCAGCACAACCTCCATCCACAGCACATGGGTGTCCTGACTCGTATGCATTAAACTTTAATGCATTTGCTGTCTTCCTAACATCAGTCCAGATACAAGGCACAAATGTGTTGATCCTGCAAGTGTGAACCTTCAAGGTTCTAGAAGTAGAGACCTGCTCTGCATTTACATTTCAGTTTGAATAGTTCACCCTGCCTTTCTGATTTAGTCTTGAGAGAAGTCTTTTTATGGAGCAGCCATGTAACAGTCAAAAAAGAACCACGGCTTTTTTCATCTTTTTGTGAGTATATGGAGCATTCAGGGCCAGGTGAGGACACGGAGGAGGAGATTGCTACTACATTGCATGAGACAGGGGCTGACAAGGGGCGTGCCACCTTGTTAGTGAAGCCAAGTCAAGGGCACGCGCATCTTCAAAGCAAGGCGGATGCTTGGTACATCCGCCTTGGCACATCAGCTACTCCAGGCATTCATGTCATCAAATAACAACAGCCTGATGGATTAAAAATTTGTCTCCATGGGTCTGGTAACAACTTATGTTGCATGACATAACTCACCACTTTTGCTCCTTGATTCAGATGGTCAAGCAGAGGAACCAACACCGTTTGAGAAAAAAGGGAGCCGTATTCTTCTGCTCCTCTTCCAGGCAACATCTCCCACATGATATCTGTGGCACTGGTACTTACCTGCTGTTGTTATGTACTGATGGGGTTGCAAAGGAACTGAAATCTCTGGACTGTTGAGAAAGTTTTTCTTATTCATTCCTAGGTAATTAGTTGTTTACATGGCCATAAAACTGCCCTCTGAGTGTGTGACAGGAAAGTAAGTCCTGATGATAAAGTACATTGTCAAAACTGTCCTCATGTAGTTTTAATTACTTCGGGTGTTACAGCAGACAATTATTCCACATATATTTTACTGTGGGTCAAGACGTACACATAAAATTAATTGATTCAAAATGGAATACACTGCTTTTGTGTGTGCTTTTACCATTAAAGGAGGGAATACAGCTGAAGTAATTTACGAATGACAGCTGGAGTACAGTATTGAATAGCAATGTGTGGAGCATGCTAGATACTGAAAATTAGAAAAAATATTTTGATCATCTCTTTGCATCTAGGTGGTGGTACTGTCAGAAGCTATTCTTCCATTCTTGAAGCCACAAACTTAATATGCAAAACCTGAATTAATGTCTTGTTATACAATTTCATCTGTGGGAGAGCCATGCCTATGTTAATACAGGAAGAAAAGCGTATACTTCATCATTTCTATCCATTACTTAGTCTGGGATGGTAAAAATGGCACTAATTATCTGCGTACTATGCTACCCACGAAAAAGAATTCCTAGCACAGAGATGCCAAAAACCTCCACCCTTGTCAGAATAGACATATCATCTTACCAGCCACCAGGGCACGGCTTTTCCTCAGTGAGATGTTGGCTGGACCCAAGCCACTTGTGTCTTCGTTGGGTTTTTTTCATCTTTTAGCCTCAAAAAGAAACTTTGAAGGTAGTGTCTCCCAAACATCTCTTTAGACTCAAGACATAAACTTCTGGTGTCATTACATAATCATATCATGAACTATGTAAAAACACAGCTTCTTCACATGTTACAGACACAGGATCTCCAGCGCCAGCTGCTCTGCTGTACAAACCATTCTTACTAATAGATATGACAGTCTGTAGCACATGGAAAAATCAGCAGCAAAACATTGAAATCCGCTGTGCTTGCATGACTGAGAAGAGAAACAAATTTATAAGAAAGAGCCCTTATCTTCAGAGTGAAAAAACCACAAGCACCATTATCCACCCTCACCCACATCTGCTACCAAGCCTGCTGAAACCACTGGCACAGGCTGCTTCTGTTCCCTCACTGGAGGTGTTTGCTGATGGTTATACCCACCTGTGCCTCTGCTGTGAGAACCACACCAAAAGCATCGAAAGGAAGGAAGGAAGACGGAAGCGACACTGCCCAAGTAGGGATTCTAGAAACAGAGGCCAGAAAACAGTGTTGCAATTAAAGTTAACTGAACATTTCTCAAGATGAGCTAACCTACAAGGACTAGCCCAGAAAACACAATGCTAAATGCCTGTTGCTATCAATCACATTTACATGATGAAATTACTGGTATATTCCTCCTCATTGACCTATATTTTGATTATTATCACTTTGAATTCTTTTGTACCTAAATTTATAAGAGCAAGTTAGAACATTATACAGTGAAGGTATGATTTGCCTATAACCAGAGACATTCAGTTCCCTTGTTATTTACACTCAATTTTAAATATTTGCAAAATTGCAGCCATCTTAACTGCATTTTGAATTACACAGCTGTGTAATTCAACTACACAACATGCTAGCAAAAGGTGCCTTTAAAATAGTTGCGCAAATTTTAAAAATGTGTGCCTCTTCCTTCAAGCTTTTCCTATTCCTCTCAAAAGTCCAACATGCCAGAGCCCCGGGAGAAAGAATGCTTAATGGATTAAGTAGAACCATCTTGATTTGTACTAGCTGGGTAGCCAAACTGGCAACACTGATGGTGAACTGCTCCCAGACACCTACTTACTGCACAGGTTTCCTAAAGGTATTGTGAGTGTCCCACCCCTGGAAGTCTTCGAGACCTGGTTGCTGGATGAAGCTCTGAGCAGCCTGCTCCAGTGAAAGGTGTCCCTGTCCAAATGAGGGGGGGTTGGAACTAGATGATCTTAAATCCCTTCCAACCCAAACCATTTTATTATTCTATGCAACCATCTGCTGCCAGAACAGAATCGTGTGGTGTTTGGTGGGGCAGTACAGCCCCATCCCTATACTGAATGCAAGGTCGCAGCAGTTCCTTGGAGTAAATGCAGGGTAGATGAGGTTGAGCAAAGATGATTTACCAGTTGCACTGTATAGAGGATTACATTTGCAGACAGTGATCTGATGAAACTATTAAGAAACAGGAAGATCTGGTGAGCAGGCAGCTGTTATGGTATAAAAGACATTTTAAAACACACAGACAAGATAAAGATCATTTAGATCCCTTTCCTGGCAACAGAGCTAAACTCTAGGTGTTGTTGGTCACCCCAGCGTTTGCCATTTGGGAAGAATCGTGGAGAAAATCTCATATGTGAAATATGTTTTATCACTGAATTGCAGATCTCTGCAAATACACAGGCTTTCCTGCTTGATAACTGGAATTAGATGGATGAAAAAACAACAATGGTAATATTTACACACAATTATCCACGTGTTCAGGGCTTCATAAGACTCCTATATTCTAACCTAAAGCCACTGATGCTACATAACTGGTTGGATGCTTCTCCCAGGTGCTGCACCCACCAGCTGATGCTGTGCCTATTCATGTAAAATCCCTCCCATAACACACAAAACCCCATTGTCTGATGCTATTCATTCTGGTAACCATCCCCAGTCAACCAGACAGGTGTCAATCAAACAAATGCCTCTCAACATAAAGCCAATCTGTCTAGGGTTGCAGGGTTTGAGCCAATTTAATTTAATTTATTAGAGTTGAAAGGAACCTTTGCCTCTGTGACAATGGGTGAGACAGTTTGTAATCATTCTCATTTAATTGAAGAATGTAAACTTGGCACTTGACAATTAACCAGATGCATTAAGACACTAGGGATGAAATCCCAAGAGGATTTCACAAGCATCTACACGCTTCTATAGCATTTCCTATAGCAAATTCATCTGCAGCTTTTCTCAGTTGGGCAAAGCTGGAGCCATTCAGCTGTGTCTCACAGAAACCAACATCCTCCACTCAAAGGAAGCACCTTGATGTGAAGGAGAAGGACCCAAGTCTCATCTCTGCTTTCAGTGTGTGACAGTGCTGAAAATACACAGTCTGATGGCAGTTCTGTAACCCCACGTAAGCCTACACTCCAAGGACTTCCTGCAATTCATGTGCCTATGCACAAGTGAGGAACTTTAAGTATGCGTTAACCACAAAAAGCCTGCAATAAATTAATTATCTTACATAAGGCTGTTTTGAAGGAGAAATGTTACTCTCTGGAAACACTTTTCTTTCCCACATATTTTCTAGTGCTGAAAATTGGTTTTATAGTTTGTCCTTTATGGTTGCCTGATTTACCAACCCACTTTGACTGGCTTTTCGGTGTTAATTAATACACATTTGCAACCCTTCTAATCACATATTGCTCAAGGGTGGTTATTCTAAAGTCACAAATTTTAAGTCCAGGGTGCATCATTGCAGGCTTCAGCATAACTCACTAGGATTTTACCCTTTGCCCTGGGAACACAGTGCTGAACAACTCTCTGCTGACTGAATGTGAGAATTTTAAGGAAGGAAATCTATTCTTGATTTAAAGATTTAATGCTAGAGAGAAGCTAACCACATCCTGTCATAAGGTGTTTCATTGGTCAAGATCTACATTTTATTTTTAGCTCGAACTTACCCAGCTCCAGCTTCCACGCATAAAGCCTTTGTTAGAACTTTGTTTTCTGGAAAAAAAATTGTGTTATTTATAGCCTGTGACAGATCACTTCAGCTATCTCCTCATTTACAAGCTAATTAGATTTTTTATAGATAATTTCTAGCTCCCTCACACAAAGAAAAGCCCTGGAGGACAGCTGTGGTCCTCTCACTCGTGCCTCTACCTCTCAGCGGTGTCATCTGATCTGCACAGAAGCTGCTTCTCACCAGTGCAGTCCTCTCTTCGTCGGGAGGAAACCTTTCAGGGCCATCAGACTGTGACAGCCCTCAGCACAGCCCTCTCTGCTGATCATCCCAGCAGCAGCAGCAATGGCTCTGTTGCCGTTTTCCCACCACCCTCCTGACGCGCAGCCTTTGAAGTCTGGATGTCATTTGAGTGGTGGGTTGGCTACTGCTGGGTTTCTTCCTGTCATCTCCTGCTTCTTGCAGCCTGCTGTTAGCCCCCTGAAGCCACACGTCTCACTAGGAGCTCTTGTTTACCCACCACCTAAGAGGCCACGAAATCTTCTGTGTATAATCCCTCATCTCCCCATCAGTCACCATCTGAGGCAACCTACAGTTACTTGGATATTTCTATTTTTATTTTAAGTTATTAACACATAATTTGCCTTTTTTCATCACATTAGTCCAAGGGTTTATAGCTCAATGGGAACTGTTCTGGGTGGGATTCCATGCAGTATATGGTGAGCTTAGAATGCTTACCTCTGCTCTGTTCTCTGGTGTCAGTTCAGTCTAAAAAGGCTTTAACACTGTTTTTAAAGTGTTTACATGTTACATTATGTAATGTTTGCATTCATTCTGACATACTTCAGGTCTGCTCTCCCTCCTTCCCTCCTTTTCCCTACCCATTTCTCTGCCTGCAGCCTACGCTTTCTGTCTGCCAGCTATAAAGAGATTTCAGAATTTTAAAAATAGCTATTTAAAAGCAACAAACCAAGACTGAAATGAAATACAGCAGGGAAGAACTGCTCTAGGGAAACTCACTAAGTCAGAATACACCAGGGCTTTCCTGCAGGGTTTTAACGGTGATTTTGTGTAGCTGCTTAGACTTAAATCTACACATTTAGCTGAACCGTCACCATAAGAGGTTTGTCTTTTATCTAAATATAGCTAATTGCAGGTTTACTTTAGGAAGAGGAATTCCAGATAAAAAATTAATTTAAACCATGTTTTATTACACATTCTTCTTCTTACCATGAAATTTTCTTTTCCCCTCATGAGAGTTTATGGGCTAAATCTGGATTTAGATGCCTCTGTTTGAACAAACAAGCGCAACAGATTTGGCCCCATGGTATTTAATGAAAAAGAAAATGTCATGAGGCCCTCCCCTTTGGAAATAACCAGTTGAGAAAAGATTAATGAAGATGTATTTATGTCCACACTGTCCCCTGCAGCGAGGTTAGGAGGTATATTCATCATATACATCAGGATTAACTCAGTTTCTGCTGTAGCATTGCAGTTCTCTTGAAATTGTATAGCTACTGACCTACTTTTCAGGTGGTTTGGTGAAAGTCACTACAAATCCTTCTGGCATTTCAGCACCAGAAAACTGTAATGTTTTACAGGGATAGAGCATCTTCTGAAATGGCAAAAAATGCAAAACTAAGTCACAAAATAGAATTTGAATTTGCAATGCTGGGAAAAAGCGAGGATAGTTTTCATAACAAGTACACACAAGGAATGACCTGACATGGAAATGCCCTACAGGAATTTCCCTCAAAGGGCAGTCTCTGCAACCCCAGATATGTTATAATCTTTGATGGCCTTCTGCTGCTCTTCCTCTTTTTATAAAAAAGTTACTGGAAGATCCTCCTTTTTTTTTCCCTTTCTTCATGCAAAATAGCAGCTCTACTAAAGCCAGGCTTATGTGCATATAAAATCACACCAGCTAAATGTTGGACACCACAGACTATCTCAGTTGAATATACTAATTCTAGAGATTAAAATAACACCAGCTTTCTCCACAGCCCTTGCTCCCTGCTAAGGCAGTTTCTCAGGAAGTCGGTGTTGGAATATTTACCAGCCCAAGAGGAAGGTGGTAAAAGCCCAAGACAGACATATTTTGCCCCTCAAGATGTGCCCATGGTAGATGGATGCTGCCAAACAAGGTGGTGCAGGGCACCAGGCCCAGAGACACAAGCTTCTCACTCTAAAACAAAGACAAAGCAACACCTGACTCTGATGCCAGCAGACAGAGACACGTGAGCTTATACAAAACAAATCCTTAATCGCTCTCTTAAACACAATAAAGACTTCTCATAAATTAAACCCAACCAGATTATCATCTTAAGCTCTTTAAGGATTTGCTTCTGATTTCATAAAATCAGCCTCAAGCGAAAAGTGGAACAACATTTTCTGTAGCTGCATTGGGAAGTCCTGAAGTATGTTATTTTACAGCAGAATCTTGGGCAGACATTGTAACCGCTGTATCACTACCACTATAATGGTAAAATGATCTCCTGCATTGCTTTAGCCCTTGAGGACTTGGTGATTAGAGAGCACGCTTCTGCTCCCCTGCACCGGCTGTACAAGGGCTGCCCCAGAAAAGAGGGCATGAACGTAACACCCAGGCAGTTCAAAGCCCACATTGATTTGTCTTGCCCAGTAATTACATTAACATCTCTGTGGTATGGTTATACAGTGCAGCCAGTGGGGAAGGGGAGGAAAAAGATCTAGTGGAGAGGAAAACACACAAATCAACTCAGCTGTTACACTGTAGTTTGATGGATACATAAAGAATTTGTTTCTTCATGAATGTTTCTTCGTCAGCTCTTAAGATCTGGTCACCAGTTCAAGGAATTGAGCACAGTAAAATAATCCCATTTTTGAAAATTATGATTGGGGCTCATTGATGTAAATGCTGTGATAAGTCAAAAAGTGGTGGCACCAGCACAGCACTGAATAGGGGAGCAGAGTGTTTCAGCACTGCTGTGGCTTGCTGCAACTAGAAGGAAAGCCTCTGTCACTGTGTCCCCATTGCTGTGGATAAGGACCAGTGACTGTGTGGAAGAGGGAAGGTTTTCTCTCCCTCTGCCCCTCTTGCATTGTTCCCAGGCCCTGTCCACACTATTGCTGCATGGGAATTCAACTACTAGCATAGGAGAGGTGTTAGGCAGCTAAGATGGAGGGCAACAACCATGGTATATGCCAACTAGATTATAGGAGTTTCTCCACGTTTTTCTTCTGTTACCCTGTATTGTAATTAGAGATGGGGAAATCAGATTTTACTGTAGTTGAAACACCCTCAACAACACTCCTGAAAAAGTATCCCAGAGGGTACCCCATGGAGCATGTAAGGTGGCAAAGGCAGAAGAAGGCTAAGCAGCCTGTAAGCCCTGGAAGAAAACAGTGTTTGAAGGTGTCAAAAAAAAAGGGGTTGCACACTAGGATCATTCCAGCCAACACAGGACAACTGATCCCCCTCTAACAGGTCCCTTGGAAGTGAGCTAATACTAACCGAGAAAATAATTTTTTTTATTTTTTATATATATCTTGCGACAAAAAGAAAAACAAAAAAAAAGGTAGCAGACATTTTTGAGAGAGAATGTTCCATACTGATATAGGGTAATATCTCACAGTAAAGACACTTCTGAGTAAAGAAAACTGAGGACTAAACATCTTTCCTAACATTAACACAGTACTAAATCAAAAGCTTTACTCCTGAATATGAAACAGCTTTAGCTATACTACTGACCAGACAGACTTTGAAACAGAAAGACCCTTTTATCAAAAAGAAGTAGTTCTGGAGTTTGCCTAAGGCACGTGACTTTCCACAAGATTTAGAAAGGTGGTAAAAGAAAATGGAAAAATAATTCCTCTAACTTATTTTAAAATAACATATATATTACATTTTTGCATTTCAAATAATGGCTTGTTTAAATTTTATTCTGTCTGTAATTTCTGTCTATGTAATGGATTTTGTTTGCTTGTCATTTTAAATACATCCATGTCTTGGGGCACCTTAGGTACGCATTTAGCTCAAAATTAATTTCTGCAGTTTTAATTAATTATGATTCCTGTACTAAAAATTAACTTCAAGGTTATTTTTAAAAATCCTTTTTTCTTATTTGTAGGGCATCAACAGAGACAATAGATATACATAACCATAAAAATCACTCTCGAGGTTCAAAAAATGTATTAATTTTTTTCAGGTCTTCCAGGATTTACTTCTGATTGCTTGACAATTCAAAGCCACTTGAGAAGTCTGGAAGAAAAAACTATTGCAGAATTCAAAGTTAAAAAGACTATATGGAGCTGGACTCCATGGTATCACAGTTGTACACTAGAACTGGCTCAGCTCACTTCCCTTGGGCTGCAGCTGCTTTCCAAGGAGCTGATGGCCCTGTGGTCATTCCCCCCACCTGCAGCCCTTGTGATGGTGCTTCCTTTCAGGCAGACAGCCATGAGACCCACCCCACACGTGGTGTTCAGCATGCCATGGAACTCAAATCCTTTAATTTGACTTCCAACTTCCTGGAAAGTTAGGTGGGAAAGGTCAACCGCTTCAGGCTGTAATCCTTCAAACCCCTTCCTAAATGCAGTCAGCTGTGAAAAGAAGTCACGGTGGTGAAGCATTTGTCATTCAAATAGAGCATTTGCCTGGACTCCTTTCACTAACCCCCTCTTCCCACCCTGGGACCTGAGCCCTTACTTGTCCAGATCATGAACCACTGAGACAGACCCTGCCCTTTCCTATTTGGGGTGGGAATGGGTTGCAGTACCTTGTCCACTAATTTCTGGTCTCAGAGCAGGACAGTATTCACCTTGAGAAATCTAAATCTCCATGCACCACCACAGCTCTTGCTCTGCACTAAGACCTCAGCACTCCCTCTTGCTCTCCATATTTTTCTGGTGTCTGTGTGAGCAACAATTAATCACTCTTAGCCTAAAGACAAGGATTTTTTCTAGCCTATGTAAGAATCAACCTTTTACCTCACTGAGAGAGTAGCAATGGCATTGATTAGTCTTTCAAAAATATTTCAAGTGTGGTTTTGGGGTCTTTTTGACTTTTTGGCTTCTTTAGAGCATTAATGATCACAATATGTTCAGGTTTGTTACACTTAGCAGGTGGGCTATTAATTGAAATGAGTATTAGTGAATTTGAAAAATTTTTCTTTCTACTCAGTTTTGATTTGCTTCCAAATACCTGCCCTGTGGTCAGACCACATATTTGTAACAGGCTCCTCTGTGGTAATGAATTTCTTGACAGGGTTTTTGGTATGTTTTTAAAGATCATTTCAGCCTCTATACAGCAGCATATCTGTTCATATTTAGCAATGGGAAATCAGTCCCTAATCTCCCAAGGCAAGCAGAATGTCCTGAACTTTGCTGCTGCAAACTAAGATTTATAGGAACATGTACAAACACAAAAAGTGGGAGCTCAGACAAACTAAATAATTTGTAGATTCAAACACGATGCTTGTGACTGTCATTAGAACACAATTAACCATCCTAGTAATTACATTCAGATGGGTTTGGGTCAAACTCACTACAGTAAACTGTTTCTCCTAGAAAATGAGCTCTATGATCCTACATACTTCTGTCTAGCAGTTTAAAAATATGGGTGGAGGATTATATTACAGCATCCTTAAAGATTTTACTTAAGGTAGTTATGCAAGAAAAAAAATACATTAATGAAAATAGTTTGTAACTGTGAATATAGATTGTCATTATTTTTAACACTAGCAACCAATTTTCTGACTGAATAATTTTTATGCAAATTTCTAATACTTGTGGGAAAAAAAGCTGATTTTAATGCAATTTTCTGAACCAAAATATTTTCTCAATCTGGCACAGTCATTAGTTTTAATGTATTATTTTTGTTCTCTTTCCCAACCATCATCTACAATCAATACTACAGATGAATCATTAGTACCACTTCTCCAGCTTCCTAGTGAAAGTCTGTAGATGAAAGTCCATTCAAGGGTTTGAATGTTTTCCTTTGTCTCATCCAGGCCATTTCTGAAGCTAAGAAGAGGTAAAATATTAAGAATAACCATATTTTTCAGCAACAAATCAAGATACAACGAACAACCAAGTACTCCTGAATAGCAATTCTGCAGCACTGTCAGCTAAAATGCTGCCATGGACACCTGCTCACTCCCTCTAAAAATACATTTCTGGATTGTGTCACCAGAATTAATGAGCCTAAAACATCTAATGTCTCATGACAATAGGATTCCTGGGTGGAAAGCTGTGTGTGGAAAAGTGCCAGTCAGATGTACTGCAGCCTTTGCTCTGCTGCCCTGTAGCTGTGCTGCTGAGGAGGAATCACAGCCAAGTCAAGGCACTCCAAGGCTGGCAAGGTGAGTGGGAAGCCACAGCTGGGTCCCACACTGGGAGGACCAGTTATTTGCTAAGGCTGACCGTGGGTCCAGGTGCTGCTCAGCAGATACAGCAGCTACTTAGGTCTTCTCTCCTTCCTCCTTGGTGGAAAGTATGGAAGTGAGCTATCCCCATGGGTGGCATCACAAGGAATGACTCTGTCCATTTGATAGATTTCTCTGCTTTGGAGGAAGCCTCAGCCCAACACTTCTGTCAGAAGATAGTTTACCTGCCCTCAAGGCCTCAGCATAAACCAAGCAGCAGCACTAACGACTGTCTCACTCAGTCAAATCGGCCACGCCAGGAGCCATTGCTTTGACAGAACTATTTTACATGCCCCAACCGTAATGTGATTTGTCATTGCTTTCAGAGACGTGGTGTGCAGCCATCCAGGCTTTCAGAGGATTTTTTAGCCTGTAAGAAAGTTCTGTTAGATTATTTACTCCCCTTGACTGCGGCAGCTTCTTACAGATGTGCTCCTTGAATGGAAGCAATGCTTTCCTACAAGCCCCCATGCCTTCCTCCACATGCTCTTCCTATCCCTAATGGCTTGATTTCCAGAGGTGATGGTGTCCTCAGGCCCTTTTGCTCCTTGAAGAAGTAGGACTGCCCAGGCCTCTTGAAAACCTGGCCAACAATATATAGAGGAATAATTGCTATCTTTGTGGGTAGCTTCAGGCCATGTCATAATACGCTCTGTTAAGTGAGGACAAAGTCCATGCTAGAGGGATGAGCACTTAGGAGTGATGCAGGCCTGGCATAAAGAAAGAAACATGTCAGCCTATTCAAACTTTTTTTTCCAGTGTGCAGTGAGAGGGAGCTTAGCAAGGATGAACATCTTCCCTGTCTTAAGGCAGGCAGGGCACACTTCATCCCAGGAACTGGCATGCTCTGTAGGAGCACTGAAAAGGCTCATTTAAACCCATGGTACTGCTCTGCATTAGGAACTCATGGGAAATTTACACTTGTGAGGTTTAAAGTTACATACTCTTTATAATGAGTTTTGCTTATGCTATATACAAAAGACAATTAGGGGGTGTACCTCAACATGTCTTCAAAAGGTACTTGTTTCCTCAAAGCACAGAAGCCTGCAGGCTGAGAACTGATTTTTCTCCAATTATTTACTAAAACTTCTTTAATGAGTATTTCTACATGAATAAGAGGTGTGGAACTAGGACCATGCTGTTATATAAAACAGGATTGAATTTAGGGATTGCAGCAAACTGCAGCACTGCCAGTTCCTGCAGAGTTTGCATATTCCTGG
This sequence comes from Tichodroma muraria, assembly GCA_013390105.1. Lineage (NCBI taxonomy): Eukaryota > Metazoa > Chordata > Aves > Passeriformes > Sittidae > Tichodroma > Tichodroma muraria. The sequence goes on from WAAG01020511.1 coordinate 28,768, forward strand.
TTTAACGCGTGTAAATTGACCTCTCAAGCTGCATCTGTGAGCACCTAAGCATATCCAGTGGCTTGATCTTGCCATAAGGGGGAAGTCTTGTTCCTTCTCCTTCTCCTCTAACCCAAAATTCTTCCCAGCCAAAGAGCCTGCCTCCTCATTTTTGGTGGCTCTGGACCTTATTTGACTTGCCTGTGAGCTGATACAACTCAATGACACAGCAGAAAACCAGGCAGCTGTTTCTTTCAGGACCACCTTTCTGCTTGGTTAGTGACCAACACTGGTGACTGAAGGGCTTCATTCACTCACAGGTAGCAGGGCTGAAAAAAGAGAGATGATGGGATTGCATGTCTGGGAATAGGGCCTCCTCAATCTGGTGGAGGTGAACTGCTGGCTTAGTGATTACAACCCTAGGAAAATGAAACCTAAGGTGTGCAACTTGAGTACCAAAATCCATTTTAGGCATTTGAAAATGCAGTTTAGTGAAACAACCTGCTCCGCACAAGCACAGCTGAGGGCAGTCCTGTGCCTCTGGAGCAGAATGTCTCCAGCAGCTTCTACAAGCCCTGCTGCCCCCCTGCCTGCCCCTGACACTCTTCCCACACTGGCTGGCAGAATATTTTGTATGCCTTCCCCGGGAGCTAGGCTGGGAACTGGTCCAGCTGAAAAGTAACTTCTGTACCCAGCTCACTTGCAAAGGGTTGAGACAGTACGATGCAGGGCAGAACAAGGGACAGAGATGGGCTGTTCTAGACTGAGTCAGAGAAAAGCTTGTACGTGTCCAGCTCCTTCTTACAGAAGGTTACAAGTCAAAGGCTGTGACCTCTTGCAGCACGTACTGCGCTTCAGCCGTGCCTGTGTTAGCCTTCTGCCCCAACTACTGCCAACAACGGGCCCTTGGACAAGAGGTTAAACCGGGTGCTTGGGATTTCCTCATTCTTGAAGGGGAAAAAAAAGGACAGTGGAAATGCCTGAGATGGAGGGTGGGTTGCTGCTGTGCGTGTACATTACTTGTATGTTACTGACTTCTGACTATAACCGTGACATTACATAACATAATGCAATGTAGGCTTCCAAGGGTTGCTGTCCTTCCTCTCCTGGTCTCGTACAATATTTTGTTACACTCCTTTGTTGCATTTTGGGTCACGCCAAACTGTAAGGCCCTTGTGGCAGAGAGCGCACCACTGGTGTGAGGCACAATGCCTCAGATAATGGAGCTCTAGCAGCAGTGGGGGCCTTGGGGAATGCCTGTCACAGAAATGACAGGAGGGAATAGTTTCACTCGTGGGGAGAGCAGAATTAGTCATGTCTGAGAGCGCTTGATTTTTGCCAGCCTTTTGGAAGGACTTCATCTTTGCCTATTGCCTATGCAACTCCATCTCCACCAGCTACCCATCACCTTTACATCCCCCTCCTACTTCTCCATTTTGACTCCATTCCTGATGATTCCGTTTCGTCAAGAGATCGAAAACTGTCCCTCATTCTCTTCATCTCTCCTTTCTGACCTCCCTGACCTTCCTGGCCAGCCTGCTCTGCTGACTAGGGCTGCAAATTAAGGTTAGGTAATGAGCAAACTGCACTTCTCCAGATTTAAAAGAGAAACATCAAATATTGTCTTCTTCCTAAATGCAGAGGCAGATAAATTAAACCAAAAGGTATTCGGAGCTGGAGGGCAAAGGGGAGATGAGGGGTAGGAGAGAAGAAAGGAAGAGGCAAGCAAAAGCCACCCCTCTCCTTTGGAACTGTCTTTGGCTTTGTTTACATCTCAACAGGTGTACAGGTTAACATGAGAGTCCAGATTGCTATGGTAATACCCTTTTATACCATATGTAGTGACTCTTGTTCAAAAGCAAGTATATGGACTTGATTAAGATTATGATTTTTGAAAGGTTTTTGTCAACTAATTAAATCCAAATAAAGTAACTACCTGGAGGAACCTGGAATGTCTACAGTAGGGTTAAAGAGATGGAAAGTTCCTCTCGGTTTCAGTGTGCTGGCATGCTTTGTATGTCCCTTGTACAAGACTCAACGAAAACTGTATTTTGCTGATGACATCAAACTGTGCCAAAAGATACAGCTGAAGGGGAGTAGCTGCTAGAACATTTGTTTCCAGTCTTTTTTTGACCTACAGACTACTGTTAGCCTCCAAAATATCCTACAAATCACAATTTCACAATTCATACTTTAAACTGAAAACACTACAGAGGAACCAAATGGCTATGACAGCCTACCACTCTTCATAAGACATCTACAAGGTTTGAGCAGAGCCAGAGAACCACTGGTCAAGAAGGAAGGAATACAGAGGCGGAACAAAAGTGCCAATTCAAGACCCCACGTGTGCAAATCACCAAGACTTCCACATGTGCAAATCTTCACTGCAATCAGAAACCAGTTGGAGGTGAAAGAGTTAAAGTCTCGGGTAGTTGGGTTCAGTGCAGAGTCACCATGTGGGATGTGGATACAGATGTCAGGGGTTTCACAAAGTCTTCTTGTTTCTAATGGAATGATTTGATGTGAACTTTCTGCAACAACTGTGGGTAAAAGAAACCAGAGAAAACAAAATTCTGAGAAAAACATCATTAGGTCATCTACAGTGTGCCAGTATAGTGGCATGTCAGGAACAGAGAAGAAAAGCAACACCAGACTGGTAAAATGGCAACCATCAGCTGGATATTTCAAGAACTGGCAGGTTACATGCTAGAATAATATGCATGTTGTGGCAGAGGCCACATGGACAAACTGAGATGGGCTGGACTCTGCTAATCATGGACTATGGCACAGAGAGAAGTTGTTGTATAAAGAACTCAAAGAACATTAAAAAAAAAAAAAAAGGTTAACAAATCAACAGAGGAACCCAGCAGCTGGCAATAAGGAAACGCGAGATGAAGGAAGGATCAGCTCTGAAGATTCATTGGACGGATATGCATGGAGATAATAAACTGAGCTATAATCTTGCCAAAGATTAGGTGAAAATGAAAATGCTGGTGGTACTGCTGTATTTGGATTTCAAAAAAAACCTCAAGCAACCAATCAAGCAACAAAACAGCACTTTCCTGCACAGGCAGGAAATCCTTGCTTGGAAAACACCAAATGCAGATCCAGGCTCAAACCTTGAGCCAGCCATGCATCTGACAGCACTACTACTGCAGAATGGCATATGGGGTTTGAACTTATTCTCAGGAAGTAAGAGCTCACTGTGTGTTAAGTCAGTCACCCTTACATATGGGTGGAAACTCGTAGTAATTGTGCAATTTCCCTAAAAAATCTGCAGAGATCTCAGTTAGGTATTTTGCTTTTGCAGCCTTTCCTGCCTTCGTTCTTACAGTGCTTTTCACTTGCAGTCCTTGCACTTCCCTACATCATGTAAAAAATACGATTATTTCTTTTGCTTAAAGACCTCGGTACAACATTAAAAAGCCACCAGTAACTATGCCGAGGTTCCTTTTCCCAAAATACCTGTCTTCTTTAGTCGCGCTCACTTAACGAGGAGAAAAAAAAAAATAAAACAAGACCAGGATGCTTCAATTGCTCCTTTTTTCCTCCTTTTCAGGCCGGCCACGGGAGCATCCTCCAGCCGCGCAGCCCCCTGTGCAGCAATCGGGGCGGCGGCCCCAGCATCCGCCGCCGCAGCGCCGGCCCGGCCCCAGCTGCTCCCCGCTGCTCGGGGGCGGCCGAGACCCCCGGGGCCGCGGCGGTGCCGCAAGGTGGGCAGCGGAGCA
>WAAG01020511.1:32777-72847 GCA_013390105.1 Tichodroma muraria
GTCCGCGCTGCGGGCGGCTGGAGCGGTCACAGGTGCGGGGCACGGCCCCGGCGGGGTCAGCTGTGCGGATCTCCGCGGCGCGGGGGTACCGCGCCTCCCGCTGCTGCCAGCCAGCCCCGTAACCGTATTTCCATTGAAATCCTATTACGTAGTGACAGGCTCCGGTTTGTTTCACTGGGGCATCTGCTCTTGGGCTTGGAAGGTCTTTAGGAGGAAGGAGGTCGCTGGGGCGAGCGGGGGCTGCTCCTCGAACAGAGCTGCAAGCGCAGATTGTCCCTAGCGCATCGTGTGCCGGGTGTGCTGCGCGGAGCTTTCGGCTCTCTCAGTGCTCCGGAGAGGGAAAGGAGAAACTGGCCCACGGTCACACCAGAAAGTTGTGCAGCTCGAGATGCTACGGACGCTAATGGGTCAATTAGCTAAATAAACAAACATAGTGATTTATAGGTGACTGAACTATAGTGCTTTGAACGGTAGAGCTCTTTAACCTTTCTTTCTAATCTATCCTTCAGAGATTTGGTTTTAAGGAGACTAATATATCGTCTGTGGTGCTGAATACACGAGTTGATTATGTTTGTAAAAGGAATGGCATTTTAAATATACAAAGCCATTAAGCAATAAATGCAGAAAAAAAAAGTGAGACAGAGCAACGATACAATTTTGGTAGAAAATATTTTCCACCTTCCTGGCAGTCTAGAAAGCCTAGCAGCTGTGCTTGATTAACACTTACCCAGAGTTCTTATTTTATTAAATTAAACTTCAAAAAACAAGCATGTTGTGTGAAACCAGAGGCAAATCCTCCTTAGTCCTCTCAAAGTCTGTCTGTGTTGCAGATAAGTGATGATTGGAGCAGAATCTCTTAAGAGAATTTGTAGAAGCACACACTGTTAAAGATACCCAGTAGGTAAATGGAAGTACATTGTCATTGTATTTGTTTCTCTTAGGTGATAGAAAGCGCCTCCTCTAATTTGGAAAAGTGATTAATTCAGGTCTTAGCTTATTTAACAAAGGCCAAATTCTGCAGCCTGAGGGGCATCTCCTGTAAGGGGTGAGTGTCTTTTGCACTCATTGAAAGAGAAAATAGTACAGCATGTGTAACACCTTGCAGGCCTGAAGTACTAGAGCAATTTTATATTTAACCAGCATTTCAACACAGATTTTTATTAACATAAAATCAACATTCAGGTCAGCGATGAGGATCTGCAACCTCCAAATGAGAACCTGATCTGGGCACAACGCATTGCTCATATGAGTAAAGGTTGTGTGATATGATAGTCATCAAACTTGCCTGTCTTTTGTTTGGTTCCTTTCATGAGATGTCATTTAACGAGGAAAAGAAACGGGTAATCCATTGTGTTTTAAGAGACAGTGCTCCTCATAAGCCTCATTGCCAGGCATTTGAAAGTGAATGTGGCTCTAGTTCATGTATTATATACAAATGACTACTACTAGATAACTTAAGTTCTGCATTTATTCCACTATTAAAGTTATATTGATCAGAAAATGGGAACCGGATTCCAAGTCCTAAACAAGAAATTGTTTATGATCTGAGAGTTAACTTATGTTTTAGGGAGCGCTGAGGAGTCCACAAGAAAAGTAATCAAGTTTTTCTTGCTGGATGTGCAGTGGCATTTAGTTAGGGGGCCTCTTTGCTGGGGCACTGAGAACGTCATTGACACAAAAAGGAGTTGCATTAGTTTGTCAGCTCATTGATGCCCATGCTAAAGTGCTGTAGAGTTCAATGGCTAGAACAGGACAGTTATTTTACTTCCAGTAAGGATGGGGATAGAGAACTGAGGGGCTTTTTCAAAGTAATTCCAAACCCGTATAGTTTGTAACTATGAACTATAATGCAAGAATAAGATTAGTAGACCAAGAAGACTCAAACCCGGGTGACAATTAAAACAATAAATCACTCAAATAACGTTACTCAGGCCCCTACAGCAATGCCTCTGCTTCCAGGTCTTGAGAATGGGGCAGGTTTCAGGCACAGGATGCGAGGGTAGCTCAGCCCTGGAGCAGCAGCGGGGAGGATCAGGTGTCCTGTAGTCTGGTGGTCATGCTGTGGCTGGGAGGGAGCCCAGGCGGGGTGAGGGGTGCGGAGTGCTGCCACTCACCCTTAACCCCAGGTTGCTAAGCAGAGACGGGGAGTGGCCCCTTCCCATGTTCGAGGGTTTGCTGAATGTATGGCAACTGCTGACCCAGGCCCTGCATGGAGCCAGCAGGGGAGGGGTGCTGGATGAAGCCCTGGTTGCACTGCCTGTAGCTTGCCCTGGCTGCTTGCTGCCCATCCCAGCATCCCAAGGATGCCATCAGTAGCAGGCCTTGTACTGTGTATGATAATGCCGTAAAAGTCCTGGTGAGGGAAGAAGCTCACGTTTCTTCCGTGGGAAAATGGCCCATTTGTAAACGTTCATATGATAAGACACTGCTTGCATGCAGTGAAACATGGAATGGGCAATGGGCAAGCAGTGCACACTCATTTGTGCAATACTGTTAGAAGTAAACTCTAAATTTTGAAATCACTGTGCAATCATGTGGGCTCATGGAGGACCTGTGAAAGCCGCTACGCAGGTGAAGAAGCTGAATCCTGATTTAGCTGCCAATTTGCTGCAGATAGTTGAGATGTCCTTGGTTGCTGTTCCTCCATCTCAAACTGGTACCCCTCATGCTCTGAATTGCTGTGCTGTGCCAGAGGTTCTCCATCAGTCACTTCTTCCCTCTGGTCCCTCACCTCTCAAAATCCCCATGTGCCATGCCGGCAGTGGTGCTCTTCTTGTCAGCTGGGGTGAATGGCAACCTGCAGGTGTTCAGTGACTCACTCAAGGCCCCAAACTGTAAACCCCTCTGCAGTTTCATTCTGCTTCTCTTCTGTGGTGAAGCAGGTTTTTTTTGGCAACACTGTGCCCACAGTTACCTGGGCAGGGGTGGGCAAGCTGCAGGTGGTGGGACCTTCGAAGCTTGCTCCTGAGAAGTTGCACTAAGTGCAGCTGTGAGGTGGAGATGACGAGTGACAGGAGGTGTGCCTTTGCTTCATGGATGTGATATAACCCAGTTTTAATTAAAGCAGCCACAGCAGATTATTAGGGTAGATAAATACTGCCTTGTTACAGCCCTCTTGGGTCGTATGCAAGCAGTATTCGTTTTAGAAAGGATGAATGAATAGTCAGTGTGAAGGATAAAGATCAGCATTGTTAATCACTCTGGAAGTCTTCCGTGGGAAAGTGTAAACTCATGAGGAAAGATAGCGCCCATAAATGTCATTTAAATATTTAAATAACTTAAGGATAAAATTTTGACAATAAAGGCATGCAAGTACCAAGTTATGTTTGGGTTCCTGTCAAAGATAACTCGGGCTTGTACAGTTGGCTTCGATCATTGGTAGGCTGTGCTTCTGCTTCATACTTTGCTAGCAGTAATGAAGAGCTCATCTTCAATGCCACCTGTGGGGAAGAAACATCTAATTTTTCTTGTCAGAGTGCAGAACAAAACTTTAGAAACTTGGGAGGCTATGTTTGCTTAAGATCTTGAGCTTTAGGGGGGGCTAACACTTCCTTGTGGTGTTTGTGGGTAAGCAGTGTGCCAGCTAACTTTATTGGGGCTTGAGTTAGGGGGACTGAGCATCCAGCTGCAGTTTGTTGTTGTTGATACATCTGCAGGGTGAGAAGAATGACTCCAGGTGGGAAAGAGTGGGTTTCCACCCCCATTAATAAGCAGAAATGATAGGAATTGTGCCTCTACTGTTCCTTGATTTTGTAATTCTCACTAAGGTTTCTTTTGCCCTTTCATACCTCTCAGAATGCCTTACAACTGTTGAAAAAAAAAATATCTGTATGCTTTCATGTAAATGCGATGAGGATGAGCCTTTGAAAGTATATCTAGCTGATGCTGATGAATAAACAAACTTGGCCAGGGTAAATCTTTTCATCTAACTTCAAGAGCCAGGCTGTAATGAAGTAAATATAGATGTACTTAATGGGCTTCTTTCATCCAAATATATAGCAAACCCTTTAAAGTAATGCAAACACATCTAAAATGGATTTCTAAGTGACTTTTTTTTTGTTTGTTTTCTTAATATTGGAGCAGTTTAGTCTACCCACGATAGGCCAGGAATGGAGCTTGCTCCTGGAGCTTTGCAAATGCTGAGGTGAATGCTGGAGTAAAGGGGAGGGGGCAGCAGGAATGTGAGAGACTCGTCTCTTCTCCTGGGGTGTTGTGCAATAAAGGCAGGAAACACTCATTCCGTGTGTAGTTTAAAAGGTATTATTTGGTGTCTCTCCAGACATTTCCCTTTGGAAATGCTTGCAGGTGAGGCTCCAAGAGGCAGGGGCACCTGCAGGGGCTGGTGTCTGTTCCCCCTCGGCTGCGCTCAGCGCAGGCTGCGCCAAGAGAGCCCCCAAGCTCAGGATGACTGTCTGGGCATGACTATCTGCCTTCCTCTGGGGCCACCTGTGCGTGGCGTGCCACTGCCTGGCCAGGTGCAAACCTGCCTGTGGGGCTTGCTCTGCAGGACACGTCCTGGGGTGCCCCGGGTGGGGTCCTGGCTCTGAGTACCTGCGCTGGGTGTCAGTGGTGGCCTCAGGGCCATCCTGACAGCTGCCATGGACACAGTCATTGGCGTGTGACTGCAGTGGTGGTGGTGACTTTGGCAGCATCTTGTTGTTTGGAAGCTGTGGGAAACTGGACCTCAGAGCACAGTTCTGCAGATCTGGGCACTCACTGTGTGCCACTGGATTAGGTTTCATTTCAAGTCTTGCAGGATGACTGTTTTCAATAATAGTATTTGTAAACAGATTAATGACCTTTTGTGCAAAGCCTGTCTTGCACATACAACTCTTTGATTTCACTGCCCTTGCTTGTAAAGAATGTGTAATGTTTGTCTTTCCCATATCATGGAAAGAGTTTTCAGATCTCTTTAAAAAGCACAGTTGTAAAGCAATTTTACTTTTTTTTAAGCAAGTCTTCGTTTTAAAAAGGATAAACCCTGTTGTGGAGAAAAAGACCTTTACTTGCTCTTATCTTTTCTTAATAGGAAAAGTTCAGATCCATTTAATCCCACTGTGGAATAAAATCGCATTCACAGCTGGGCAATATTAGAATTTGAGTATTAGACTATTTAGACAACTGTATCAGCATAATTACAGAAATTCTTCAGGATGAGAGCTATCTTTGCTGAGATATTGATGAATGGGAAATACTGTAAATAATTATTTCTGCGAGTCTTAGAGGACTTCTGTGGAAGAGATTTAAATCTAGGAGACCACTGCACTTTGAAAAACATAATGGTGATTTACTAATGTCCAGACTAAACTCACTGTTTGACATCTCAAATAATCACACCAGTCCAGTTTAGCTCGCATCTGGTTGTGTTGTGCTGTGTGTACAGAAGTGCAATGTATTAAAAACTGCTCAGCTTCGGATGTGTTCATCTGGGGATTTGCTCATAAATAATTGATAACCCTGTGAAACAAAATCTCTTCATTACTCTGTGGATTGCTCACCTCTTCCCTCCCGCGCTCATTGTTCTCGCAGGCGGGGGGAAAAAGGAGGTGCTGCTTTAATGAAGGTGCACATCAGCCTCTGCTGCTCCTTCCAAAGGTCATCCAGCCAAACAGTGGCAGTGAAATGCTTGACAAAGATAAACATTTTATGGAGCTATGTGGCATTCCAGTGTTTTAGAGGAACCACTAAGCTGCTGTATTTAAGACTTCTCTGCATCCTAGCATAGAAACAGCATGTATGATGAATTACTAGAGAATTGCAAACTAGATGAAATGTTTGCATCTAGTGTGCTGCGGGACTGGATGTCAAATTAAGGGTCATTTGCAGTGCAGTGCCAATTACAGCTGTAATATTTGGGCTTGATCTTCCATGATTTTACTGCTAAGGATACCGTTAGGTATCCTTGCTCATACTGTTTGCTGCAAATGGGACAAGTCTTGGTGAGCAGTGTTTCTCATTGGAGCAAGAGTGAGTTCCCATTTACCAGACATTGATGCATAGTGCTGAATTTCCTTTTCTGCAAAAAAAGAACCATTCCTGTCCACTGACCTAAAGTCTGAGTTGATCTAACAAAATATTTTTTTAATGGAAAAAGTGTCTTAATGCAAGTTCAGTTCATCTTTTTGATTACTTGATTGCTTCAGAGTTATTAGCCAGATTCTGTAACAGTCTTTAAAATTGCTTGCATTTAATAGCCCTAACTATTGCTAATGTACAGGAAATGATCAAATCACATCATTTAGAGAGAACCCCAACAAATTGTACAGCTATTTTAATGTGAGGTTTCAGATGTTACTCTTTTTAATTGAAAGGTGAATGCTATGAAGGCTTTGTCAGACATGTTTCTAGATGACAGCACTTTCTATGGACTAACTGGAAGTCCTAGAGTGCTGATCCCAGCTTTCAGCTTCAGGATTCATAGCTCAAACTCTTCCTTTTTTACTTGGCAGAAGTACACATTTGTGGTGGTGTCTGGATTTGTGTCTTCCAAAGAAATACTGGATCAATCAAAGAAAACGAGTGATTTTCTGAAATGGTAATCACATTCTGGCTGATACTGGAAAGAACAGAGCCTTCACTCCTTCTCTAAACCACAAGATTAAGCTTGCTTATAAAGGATTAACAGAGCTCTCTTCTGTTAATTCGTAGTGGTGTAGTCGAAGTGCCCAATTCTACATCAGTGGAAAATCCATTATCAATCAATGGGAATACTGCAGCTGAAGCCAAAGGGATTAGAGGCTCATCGTTCAGAAGTGACTGAAGGAAAGAAAGCCCTGGATATGCTTGTTGCCACACAGCTGTCAGCCACCTCTGGAGTGTGCCCACAAGAAATGGCAAAGGGAAGTGTTCACTTGCCTCAGGCGGGCTAGTTCCAGAGACTGGGAAAGAGCTCGTGCCACGGGACAGGGCTGCAGAGAAAGCTTACCTGGGGTGCTGCTGATAGTGGGCTGTTCCAACGTCCAAGCAAGGTGATTTCAAATTGGAAAAGGTACACAGAGAAGGATAACCTGAAGCCTTCTTCCAGGGCTCATGCTGTGGTGGGGGACAGGTAATGAGGAGGTCAGTGAGAGTAGGAGTTAAGAGCCATGGAAGAGGGGTTCAGGTTTGGGGATGAGGGCTGCAGAGAAGCACTGCTGCCTACACCTTGCTCTAACACCTGCCACTGCTCAGGCTGCCACCCAGGCATGCTGGTGTAGGAGACTGGAGTGTGACAGAGACAGGAAGACATTGCTGAAGAGGTTGCTAAAGAATTTGCTACTGATGGTGTTGTGGGTGATTTCCTAACAAACTCCACTGTCTCCAGAAGTTTCTTCCTTCGATGAATAACAACTACTTTTCCTTCTAGTGGAGTGCAGAGACCAACATTCAGACTATTAGAGCCTGCAAACTAGAATGCCTAGTTTGCAAGCACATTCCAAAATACTTTTTTACAGTTTTACTTTCTTTTGAAATGCTGTCAGAGAGCTTAGCTTAAAAAAATAGCTCTGATCCCAAGCCTAGCTGTGGGGAAAAGCATGTCTCTGTGGCCTCCACTGCAACATTTGGTAGTTACTTTTCCACAAATAGAAACTAATGCTTCAAAAAAAAGCTATTCAGAGTAAAAGTTACAGTTTTTACAATTTGGTAAATGTGCATGCGTTGTTTTGATCTGTTATAATAGGCAAGGTTGTGTCATTTAGTTTGGCAATTACAGAGATTAAATTAGTTTTCCTTTACTCTTATTAAATGCAAAATAATTGAACACACACCATGGAAGGTTGGGGTTCTCGTGTTTGTAGCTTCATCATTTATTAATCTAACACGTTAAATAAGAGGCCTCATAGATTTGCTTGCCTAAGGAAAAAGAAGAAGAAAATACAGAAAGGCCAAAGTGGATGTGTATGTATTCTGTGTCACACTTTGATGTGCTGTCAAATATTGCCTTATTTTTAGTACACTTTGTAAGAAAGGACTCTGCTTTGCCCCCAGAAGGGTAAATTGCGACCTCATGTTTAAACAGTCTGAGTAAGCTCATATTTTGTGTAGGCAAAGTCACTTGTGCAGTTCCCTTCACACTACATACAGGAATTTAATGTAGTAATCAGACTGGCAAAATAAACCACAAATGAGAACCCTGTAAAAAGGTATTTTGGAAGTATCTTTGCCATCTTAATTGACTCCCCTAGTTATAGGAGAGGCTGTCCCTTCTGCTAGCTCAGCCTTTTCAGGAGATGGTGTTGGCAGCAGTGCAATAACAGCTCTGTGGGGGCAGACCTGCTCTTCTTTCTTACCTTCATGTAGCTGGAGGGGGATTTGCAAATTGGGTATTTCTTTCTCTGCAGCTCCAAGTAGCCCTGACACTGCCAGCCATGGATTAGTGAAATAAATCCCTCATGTTTGTACTGAAGTGGAAAGCATAAAGAGCATTTCCTGCCTTTTTTCCCCCTTTTTAATGTGTCATTTGCTGGCTGGCACAGTGACCTCCATTTCATGACTTGTGAAGTGACTTGTCACAGAGCTTTTCTCTGTGGGTTAATTAATCACTCAAGGGAGCAGCAGCATGTGGCATTATGCATGTGGACCCGAGGTAGACGGTTACCTATGGACCATCTACACTGAATGTGTACTTCAGATATTATCTGTTAATGCACTTTTTCTAATATGATTTTCTTTCCCTTCTGTTTTATCTGTTTTCTTAGCTATGTCTTTGGTAATCAAAAGGGATGCAAACATCTAGTCTCCTTTTGGTGTTTATAAGTATAACTGAATTTGGAAGAAAATATTGCTGGCAATTTAGTACATGAAATTTGCCAGTTCATTGGGAAATGGTTTTATGCTAGTAATGTAGAGGTACAACAGTTTGGTTTTCCAGGGTATCTTGGTGGACAGTCTGTCAAGTCTTTTAATTTGTTCCAGTCAATTATATTGACTGAAGCGCAAGAAAGAATTAATTTTTTTTTTTTCAATTCTTGAAGATTCAATTTCACACTCTTGATTTACTTTTTGGTATCAATTGTATATTTTAATTTGTGTGAGTGTACCCTGAAGCTCTTACTCACTTGTGACTTCATCTTTAATTTTGCTTGAGAAGTCCATCTCATTCCTAGAAAGCTAATATACCAGGAATTGATTATCATTAACAGTCAGGTGAATGCTGGAGGAGGAGGTGCTATCTGGATCTGGTGTGGGGCCTGACCAGTTATGCTGATTTAATGGATACTGGTTTCCTGGTGATCCTGTTATCCTTCTTCTCAACAGGTTTGGCTAAAACCACTCCCGGAGAAGAAATGGAGAAAGCAAACTAGAAGCAGAGGATTGGTTTGCCACCAAAATGGGAAGCCATTATTATGAGGCATAATTAGCTATTTTATTTACTTGGCAAATCAGGCAGGCAGCAAATAACTCAGCATTCTTGTGTTTCATGTTTACTCAGCACTCAGGCATTGCATGCACAAGTAACATGGTGCAGCTGGCTCTCAACAGTCGCATCAATGTCTGTAGCTGGTCTGGGAGGAGAAGTCCAGTCTGGGAAATGGGCGATGGAACTTCCAAACTCCTGTAGGGATGGCCCAAGGAGCTGGTTGTAGCTACTTTGAGACATCAAAGCCCTGGAGGTTTAGACCTCCTGATTGGCAATCTGGGAACCTGGAAACTCTTGGTTGATTTTTATCCCTTTTTGCTTCTCCCAGCTGTGGGAATTACTGAAATAATAGTTCTTGGACAATGGGAAAAGTAGCACAAGTTGTTAGTTTTAATCAACAGTAAATATTTTATTCAAGAAACACATGAAAAAGAAAACTTGTTTTCCCTTGGTTTTCTGAGCTAGGCAGAAATTATACATTACAGTGGTGTGATTCCCTGAGAAGCAGAATTTCAAAGTCTTGGCAGTTTTCATGTTCCAGCCAGCATGTTATGTGCCTTGCTCTGCAGAGCAGTTGTATTTCTTGTATTAATTAATTACATTGGTGCTTAAAAAAAAGCAACCACTTGAAACTGCAAAGGCTTTCTTTCATTGGAGAATAGAGAAATGAGAATAAAACCCAACCAACCAAAAAAAAAAAAAATCCAAACCGCCGAAACCAACCAAAAAAGTGCAAAGTGCACACAGAAAACCTTTGGGAATTTCTGGGCTTTAGCTATCTGTCCATAGGCAACAGGAAATTGATTTTCTGAGGTATAACTCTAATGTTTTAGTGTTCATCATTTAATAAAAATTGTGCTCCCTGCAGTTCATCAGCAGCTGGCACTTAAAAAGACTGAATTCAGAAAAAATAAGTGTGAAGATTGCTGTGCGTAAATGATCAGAACAAGAGCTGTGAGATTGATACCTTTTAAACACCTAGCTACCTGGTTTTATTAACACTCCAGTTCCTGTGGTGTGTGTGTGCACCAGCCTGATTCTGTGCAGATAGGAGCAAGTTCTTGCAAAAAAATTACTGCTGTTAAGTCAGTTGTATGGTAAAAAGCAAGGTTTTGATGTCAGGGAGAAGGGCAGTGCTGCTTTCTCTTCCTTCCTGTATCTGATGTTTCAGTTCAGCAGTAGAGGAGTGCTGGGTCTGAAACTTAAACTTGCATTTTCTCACCCTCCTGCTTGATCATCTCCAAAGGACTTTTGTCCCTCAGTCCTGGGAGTGATGGGACAGGAAAGGGTTAACTTCCAAAAGCACATCTTGGCAATTCCGTGGATCTGGAGCTTTAAATGAGTTGATGCTGATACAGTGCAGGCTGTAAAGTGGGCTCTGCTGGGGCATACAGCCAACATGGGATCAAGGATCACAGGTCCTTGATAAATACATGCTGGCCAGAGTCTGGCTTCTTGCTGTGGCTGGCCCCAGCTGAGCAATGCTGTGTCCAGGGCATGCCACCTTCTGCTCTGCTGCAGAGAGCAGCCAGGAGTTTTCCCACATCCAGAGCTGAGCTTCTGAGTGGCAGGTACTGGGAGCAAGGGGAAGTGCCAAGTCCTGCCCATGGGGAGGAGCAACCCCAGGTACCAATATGGGCAGGGGAGTGACCATTTGGAAGGCAGAAAAGGTGCAGCGGTTCTGGTGGACATCAAGTTGAACATGAGCTGGCAAATGAGCCCTTGTGGCAAAGAAGATAAACTGTGTGCTGGTCTGCATTAGACAAAATTTTGACAGCAAGTGGAGGGAGGGGATCCTGCCCCTCTTCTAGGCACTCGTGAGGCCACACCAGTTCTGAGATCCCCAGTACTGAGGAGAAATGGACGTATTGGAGTCCCACAAAGGCTGTGAAGATGCTGAAGGGACTGGAGCATCTCTCATACGAGGAGAGGCTGAGAGGACTGGGACTGTTCAGCCTGGAGAAGAGAAGGCTCAGGCAAGAATGTCGTCAGTTTGTAGAAATACTGATGGGTGGGGACTAACAGGACAGAGCCAGACTCTTCTCAGTGGTGCCCAGTGACAAGACGGGCAGTGGGCAAAAACAGAAATACAGGAGGTTCCTTCTAAACACCCAGAAGCACTTTTTTCACTGTGCGGGTGGCTGAGTACTGGCACAGGTTCTCCTGTGAGGCTGTGGGGTCTCCGTCCTTGGAGGTATTCAAAATCCACCTGGACATGGTCCTGGGCAGCTGGCTGTGGGAAGCCCTAGTTGATGCTGGATCAAGTGACCTCCAAAGGTCCCTTCCCACCTCACTCTGATTCTGTGACAGCACCATCTGCACTCTTTAGCAGCTGTGCTGGGTGGATGGTAGGGACTACCTCTATACCTCCTTTGCAGACACAGTGTTTTTTAAGAGAGCCTGTTCTAAAATAGCAGTTCTCTAGTTTGTTTATTTTTTAAAAATTTGAGAAAGGCTCTCCATTCTCACTGAGAAAAGGATAGCGATACACTTCTCAGTTTGCTCCCACTTCTTCACCTTTAGTTTACATGTTCCCTGGATTGTAAAGCAGGGGTGCAATATCTCCTGTCTCCTGCTCCTGCAGGATGTGTGCAAAAAAGCAGTTACTCCATCACTCTTTTGAGTATGCAGGTGAAAAATAAGGGAAAATCTCATTCTTTGCAGAGACTTGAGCCCGTAAATGTTGGACAAATAGTGCTTATTGTGCAAACCCCTTGTCTTGCTTTTTTGAAGTATATCCTTTCTTTTAAAGCCTGTTGCTTACTCTGTTTTCCAGTGGTTTGTAGCTGGCATCATGTCCTGTGTGCCTCCACAGCATAGCAGATGAGGTGCTGAGCTTAGCTGTCATATTAATAGGCCTTTAGCAGTATCATACCCAAGACTCAAGGCAGGAGACTTTTAGTGACACAAGCCTACAGAAGCGGGGCTTTTGCAAACCACAGTGGTTAGGTGCACCACTGCCTGTCCCCTCCTCCTGGTGAGTTAACATCCCTGGAAACAAAATGTGTTTCCACCACCAAATGTGCCACTTTTGATGCACATGGGAGGAGTGGAGCTGTTATCAGTGACCTCAGCTTCCTCTCCTTGCCTTGCAAGCTGCTTTTGTATTAATTACAGGCACAGCTTTAATCTTTGTCAACAGGATAGCAACAGTAGTGTTACCCTTTGACTGCTGATGTTCAATTTGTCTTTATCTCCTGACTCTCTGTGTGAAAAATTAGGACTGAAGTATTTTGCATATAAGTTTATTTTGTATTCATAATTTTTAAAATACGCTGAGAGCCTGATCTTAGAGATACAGGTGCTGCCTTCTCAGTGTAAATATTATTGCTCTAGTGTAATCCTTGGAGACCGTGGTAGGCTTTCCAGGTCAAGGATAGTTTTTTGAGGCAAAAGAGGAGCAGTCTTATCATAAGTTGTGTGGTTCTCCCAAAGGACAAGGAGTGTTACTATTTTAGGATAGTATGAAATCCAAGCCTTTACGTAGGTCTTTCTCAATTAAAGGCATTCACAAGAGCTTATGTATTATTTAAGATTTAAATATACTTGCAATAGCAAAGACTTCAAAAGAGAAACAGCTGCATATGAGACAGAGTGGCTGAGGCCTCAGTGAGCTGCAAAATATGTGACAACTTCTTTTTACCTCTGACCTAGGAAATGGATGTAGACTAAGGTAGGGAAAAGTTTAGCCAAGAGAAATACCTCTTCCTCCAGAAAAGAGATTTTGTTCTTTGACTTTGGTACCTAAAGTGTGTCATATAGGAAGAAAAATGCTTGGGAGGATTGGAGTTCATATGGTATTTTAGTTGATTTAAAAATACCTAGGAATGTTCGTAAACAGATGTTTTTGTTCACCACAAGGCTGCAAATGTTGACGGGCATAGGTGTACATGAGCAATAGCTACAGAGGAGATTTCCATGATAACTGAAAATGTAGATTTCATGTCACTTTTTAATTTGCATTTAATGCCCTGTGGTGGCTTTGGACGGGTTATACATATGAACCCCTGGTGCAGAGAGGTAACTGCGTGTTTGAAGTGACACTTGGTGCTACATTTGCTCTTTATTATACAAGAGGTACATTTATTTTTAGTTTTGGTCATGTAAAAATGCTGCAGTCCTAAAGCTGAGAAGAAATATTTTGGTATTTCTGTCTTTTTATTGTAACCAATTGATACAAATAAGACATGTTAATATCTGTAGCTAGTAAGAAAATAAATCGGGTCTTTCTTCTGTTGCATATTTTATTTGCCTTATGTGGCTGCACATGTGAAACAAGCAGTGAACTCAAGAATAACACTGCTGTTGCATTTAGGCAAACCTGTAATACAAAGAAAATGCTCTCCAAGACTTTGAAGAGTTTCAGAAAAATTCTGAATTAGTGTGTAAAAATGTATCTTTTAACCTCAAGGGCTTTTTATACACTGTAGTACTTGTCCCACGCACAAATAACAGTAGATCAGTTGAAAACAGGAGGAAGTCAGAAGAGAGAAAATTAATGTCCTCAGGCTCAGCATGGGAAGCTGCTTAAACACATTGTAAAAGTCACTTAAGGCATATGTACATAAGCAAGCAGAAACACTGGTCTGCTGAAAGCACAAATGTTAGGAGTTGTTCAGACTACAGAAATATCCTCAAGCAGATGGGTATCTGCCCCTTATGAGTCCAACAAAAAAAAAACCAGCCAGACTCTGTTGAATTGGATGCAAGCTGAGCATGAAGATCTGAAAAAGACTTTGAAGAGTAAAGAGTCTGCAACATAAAAGAAAATCATGAACTGTGTATATATCTATGAAAAGGTTGATATCTGTAAGAGCACTGGAAAGCATGCAGGGTCACCAGGCAGGACATCAGAAAAAATAACTCAGTTGAATTGGTCATTGCAGGACAATTTGGGCAGGTGTTGTGTTGGGTAACAAAGATGAGAAGGTGTCAAACTGCTGAGGTGTCATGACAGAAATGCTGAAGAAAGCTGGGGAATTGAAAATTGAGTACTGAGGTGTGACCATGTGTTGTACAGAGCAAGGCCAGTGCTCTGAAGAGGCATCACTGCTGACAGAAAACACACCACACATGTGGATGCTGCAGCTGTGATTTGTGAATATGAGGAATGGATTTCGTTTTAAAAGCCCTGAAATATTTGATGGAATTTAGGTGGTGATTTTGAGCAGGCTGGCAGTGACAGTCCTGGGAGGCTATGAGGAACCAGGTGGACAATTCCTTTCCTCAGCCCACTCCAGCTCCCTCCTTTTGATTTCTGATGCTTCCCTTCCAAGTGGGTGAGCACAGCAGCCCTCCTGCCTTCTGTTCTTGTTGTCCTGCCTGCAAGCCCCTAAGTGACTCCACACTCTAAGTCCATCCTTCCCCAAACCTAGCCCATTCTTGATAAGATATTTACCTTCAGTTTCGCTGTGATTTGTGGAAGTGGAGAAAAATAATGTGAAAAATGCATTCTGGATATTTCACGAGAAGGATGTATTATTTGTAAATAATTTATGACTTTGAAGCCACACGCTTTCTCCCCAGGTTATATGTCTTGTATAACTGAACTGTATGATTTACCTTAAATTGCCTATCTGCTATGCATTGTGACTCTCCCTAAAGTGCTGATTCTCCTCTCCTGTACAGCCTTCACCTGTGGATGAGAGATTTGCATGAAGTGATTTCTTCATGTAAATGTGATCAGGCTGCAGCTCCAGCACCTTCTTGTAATGGATGTACCAATCCCCTTGAATTGGGCTAGTGTCTGTCTTGGTAGCTGCATCTGTTTGTTGCTATCGTTTTGGGAGTTAGCAGGAGTGAGGTGCATGTACTGACTTGCTTTTGCTGCAGCCTTTGGAGCCTTACCTGATCATGAGGCTTCTTTTCAAAAAACCAGAGGCAAGCATTGGGATGGGGGTTGGCCATGCTGCAGCTCAGGCAAGGGCTGGGACAAGAACTGGGGGGCTCCCTGGGGACACCCTCGTTATCTCTCCTGGTCCTGAGCCAGGAAGCTTCCCCCCAAGCCTGCCCCAGGGGGACAACCTGCCCAGTGCGGGGACAAGCAGTGTAATTGGAATGGTGCATAAGCCAGAGAGATAAGGAGCTCTGCTGCTTTGGTTGGTGTCACTCAGGCTATGGCATCGGGCTTGATGCGGCCTCTGAGGTGCCAGGCTCTGTGAAGCCCCTGCCTGAGAATAAAACAACCAAAGCATCTCACAGATTTTTCCTGCACTCCTCTGCTCCCCGTGCAGACTGTCTCCCATTCGTTTGGGTTTTTTTACCCCTAATCACTGGTTTTCGCTGACTCTCTTCATTCACGGTCTCACGGTCTTGTTTTCCTTGCGCCACTCTCCTTGCTCTGATTTCTTTCTGTTCTTCCAGCTCCTTCTGTACCAACCTTGTCCCAACTTCTGTGCTCTTCCAGGCACCTCCTCTTTCCCCTCTACCTGAAGCACGAATAACTGAGATAATATGACACAGGCCAATTTCCCCAATTACTTTATATACATATGCATATGTATGGCCTCATCCACTGCCTTGTCTCTCATCCTTCTGTCCTCTTCTACAGCAGTCTCTGGAGAATGGGACTATCTTTGAGTGTGTACTTAGCATATTTTTGCTGCCCCAGTGTGAATAGCATTGAGTATTGGTATACATATTTTGAAAACCTATAGCTGTATTGTAGTGTTCATTTGGGCTAATAATGCCTGACAAATGACCAGGTAGCCTAGCTTGTTACTACCTTCAGTAAGTTGTTTTCCTGCATTCAGTTTGTCATTGTATAGTTTTATATTTTTGAAGTTGGAATGGAAGATAAATTAATAGTCTGTTT
The DNA here is from genome assembly GCA_013390105.1 of Tichodroma muraria. Taxonomy (NCBI): domain Eukaryota; kingdom Metazoa; phylum Chordata; class Aves; order Passeriformes; family Sittidae; genus Tichodroma; species Tichodroma muraria. The sequence goes on from WAAG01020511.1 coordinate 48,932, forward strand.
GGCCTCTAATAATTATTTCATGGGTTTTATACTAATGTTACTGTGTTCTGAATAATGGTTTATGGGAGGTATCTGTTAATTTAGGTAATGGGGATAGTATTTTGACCAGGTGTGTAGTAAATGCAGAAGTTGGAGGGTATTTTTTGAAGGCTTCTCCATCTTTCTATAATTACCAGATAGATAATAAGAACTTGCCAGAATCAGAATGCTAATGATTGCCTTCCAGCTTTGAGAAAGACAGAAATTATATGCTAGCGGTGTCTGAACAAGATTCTGCTTTGGTACTGTAATAAAACATACAATACTGTGCTCTCTTGCCATTGCATAAATATCCATGAATATGTCCTCGGTCTTTCAATACAGAAAATAATGAAGATGAAGCTAAATTTACTCTGGGAGTACTCAAATGGCTATTGATGGCTTAGGAATGCTGGGTTATCAATAGTAGATGAACTGCTTTGTTGTTGCTGTCACTTTGCAGGGCTGCCTCATGTATCATGTTTAGATAAAAGGTAAATGCTCTTACTGTCTCATTTTGCTGTTTTAAATTGCTACCTTTTCAGTCTTGTCTGCAGATTTCCTGAAGCAAGCTCTCTGTGCCTGAGATTCAGGGTATTTTCTTAGTGGTGCCTTTTTTGAGCTGGCTCTGGACTGTGCTGCCTGATTAAAGGCAAGTCTCCTAAAATTCCAGCATGTGACAATGATCTGTTGTCCTGTCTGTTCCACAGGCAGCTTAGCACTGCTCTGTGCTGGGCCTTTAGGAGGACAGTAAAGAAAACTGTGTGGGGGCACTATTCTTAAATACATCACATACCCTTGATGCCTTGCAGTTGGGTCTAGACTAATGTGGAAGAGAGCACTTCAGGTATTGTGCCACCAGCTGCTCTATTAGTTGCCTCTTGCTGTATCACACTTCTAAAGGAATAATTTGCAGTACATGAATCCCTCTGGAATGAATAGAGTTATGACCAGTATTTTCTTCTAAAATTCAGTCAGTATGGTGGATTACTACAGGAGAGCATGGAGACCTTTAGTCTTTCATATTTATTACCATTGTATTGGGAGTGTGTAAGCAAAGGAGCAGTCTGAAGTAGCAGATAACCTTTGGGCAAAGGAAAAAATAACAAAAAGTGGTATAAGCTGCAGCAACATTATTTCTAAATCTTCAGGAAAATCATCTAATTCGCAGTTAATATAAAACGTGCCTAAAATTACTGGATCTTTTGAAGTTGGTGTCTTTGTTTCAGGAGGAAGCCATGCAGCCTCAAGTGGTGTGAATTTATTGGGATGTTGCTACAGAAAGGTTTCTGGAGATACAAGACAGCAACCTTGCCTGTTTGGCTCAGGAGCTGTGAACCAGATCACATGATGGTGTGTGGAGTTGGCATGTACTCTGCGGGAAATGAGGGAAATTCTTGGAGAAAGCTTTTGTAAACTTATTGTGATTTATTCTGAAAAACACATCAGTTAGATACCACTGTTAAGGGTTTGTTATACTGGTCACTGTTAGGAGTAAGAGCAAGGCTCTTTCAATAAAGAAATAAATGCCACCATCATTTTTTCCAGGGCTCCACACATCTGTTCTATGTGTTAAAATGGGCAAAGACTACAGCATAAGGGGGTGGTTGTGTGCTTACCAGTTACTGTGGTAATAATTAAGGGCATATTTAGACCAGTGGGCTGATGAGTACCAGATCTGGTATACAGTGTGTATGATCCCTCAGAGTGAAACTGAGGCAGATGTCCTAGCACTTCTTGTCTCTGCATCCATTGCATCTTGGTTTCTGCAGGAATAGTGCCTGGATGTGGGGTTCCAAGGGAGCCCCCTACACTCCTGCTTTGCATGCCAGCCTCTGGGTATCTGGGAAGAGCTGTAGTGACAGGAGCACCTCAGTATTTCTGGCAAGTTTTGGGCATTTGTTTACTTAGGTGGGCGTTTCTTCTCCTTCCATCACAAGCAGTGCAAAGATCTGGCCACTTGACTAATGCAGTTTGCCAGCTGTGTCCCTGTCTTGTCTAGCAAAGCTAAGGGTCATTTTTTTTTCCAACCCTGTGGTGGTACTTGGAAAGCACTAGCTATGCTGGAGGCACTTCAAGGATGGGTGGTATCAGTGCCCTGTTGAGCTGTAGCTGGCTCCTCACAACCTCCTGCTGATGCTGGGTATGAGAGATCACAGGGCAGGCCAGTCTGGTTTTCTGAGGACAGTCAGGGTCCTGTGGCAGACCCTTGAGCCATTGGCATATTTGAGGAGGTCAGTTTGAACAAAATCCGTAGCTCATGTAGATTGGTGTCACATCCTTAACAGGGACAGCGTGTTACCATTTCACATTTTGAAAGAGCTATCCTGTAATGCCTGTTTGTTTTATTGCTCTACTGCTTTGTGTTATTGGTGCCAGCAGAGATGAGAAACTAGGTAGAGCAAAACATATGTTCTAGCCTGGTTGTCCCTAAAATGTGTGTGTTACTGTGGCTGCATAGCTGCACTCAGTCATGGGCCTGGCTCTGTAGAGGAGTATGCTTTTGTGATAGACTCTTTGGTCTAGTTCTGCCAAAAGATGGTCTCTTCTGACCTTCTGCTTTTGACTTGTACCTGTTTGCTTTCTGCTTTTGCATTGCTTGTCTTCTCCTAAGCCTTATTCTTGCACGTTTTGCTCACACTTACAGCTCTCCTACGTGTATTTCTCCCTGCAGCCTCTGTTCCTATCTTAACAGTCCATTGTATATTTTTGCTTTTAGTCCTGAAGGACTTACGTTACTTTCCTGTCATTCACCTGATGCCCTGTTGTTGCCAGTCTCCCATCCAGCCGTCCAGGTCTGTGCTGCTGCCTCTTAGCTCTGTGTCCTGTCTCTGCCCAGACATTGCTAGTCTCCTCTTGTACCAGCTACATCTTGAATGGTTCACCCTGTTCTCATCCAAGTAACTCCTGATTTCAGTCTCCTTTTTCACCTATATTTTTCTCCTTGGATTTTGCCTAGATTGACTGACTCTCACCGTCTTTCCTCCTTACTCCTTTGCCCTCTTTCATCCTGCTTTTCTCCCAGACTCCCCACCCAAACTTCCTTGCCTATTCTTATCCATCATCTTGCCCACACATCTCTCAATACCAGTTTTTCCCCTTTTTCCGTACTTCTCTCCAGTTTCCTTATTCTTGTTCCTGTTCTCACAGGAGTACATCTATCTCATTTCAGAAGGCAGTAAAAGCATCTCTCTGACCTAAACCTTTTTCCTGGGTCAAGTCCTTCCTTCAAAGAGTAGAGACACTTGAGCTTCTCAAAGAAAAAGACCTTTTAATTTGTGCAGAGAAAAGTGCTTTTCTTTGGCTTTTTTTTTTCAGAAACATTGCATTGTTTTAGTGGAGACACACAAAATTACATTTAGCATGAATCTGCATTTTTTTTAACAATCGAAAATTATCAGGAAAGGGGAAAGTGGCCAGCAGCTCTAACAGGCAGCACCACTGCTAGCCTCACCTCCTGTAGTTATCATCACAGAGTGCCAATTTGAGTTTGAATGTCTTCAAAGTCCTTTTTCACAACATATTGGCAAATACGTAGTCTTGGAAAGAGTTAATATGATGCTGCAAATTTTACAAGGCTACCAGTAGAGTGAGTTGCCCGAGGACGAGGCAGCATATGAGCAGTAAACTGCTGCCTGCCTTGCTGCTTTGTAAGAGTTAGTTGAGGAGTGAGAGCCCCACTTAGGAGCTGGGCACGGTTTGTGAGTCACTTGATGCTAGAATTGCATGTGTGTGTGTATCTCCTAATCATCCTTCCTCTAAGACTAGTTCTAGATATCAAAAGAATTGATAAATAAAAAAAAAAAAATTACAAATTACAGCAGCCTGTATCACTAGAGTCTTACCGTTTTATAGAAGGGCTAGACTGGGATGCTGATATCTGGAAGAGGAATAGTGATACAACAGAAAATATACAGCTGTTGAAATATATATTTGAATTTTTAATGGATAAACTTGTAGAGCAGCTCTACCAGCCTTATATTGTTCAAGGTCTGTCTCTGTCTATCATGTACTTTTTCACAGTAGAGTGAAGACATGATCTCCAGGGAGTTAATAATAATTCTCTCATCCCGGGGTAAAAAGTGAAGGGAAAAATGAGCTACATAAGATTTGCCTGTGACATTTAAAGTCCAAATTGGAGTTTGTCTGAGTAATTTATCTTTGGGTATTTGCAGGAGGGAGTGTAGGAGAATATGAATGAGGGCATGTTAGTTATGTCTGAGCTTTCTGATAGCTGAAGAGAGTTTTTGGGGGCTCTGTGTGGCTGGAAGGTCTGTGTGTGTGATCTCTTCTCCAGCAGATGGAAGATAACATTAGGAGAAGTACTTTAATTATCAAAGCATGGGAATTACTCCAGTGCAGTATCACTCTGAGACACCACTTTCTTTCAGAGTGAGATGTGATGTGTTTCTGGGATGTTAGAGAGAGCTCATTTCCCCCTGCTGCACTGAACATGTGTGCATCGCATTTTCTCTGGCAGTATTAAACCTGTCCACAATCTGCATCTGTTGCTGTTGAGGAAAGAAATGAAAACACAGAAATACAGAAAGAAATGAAAATACTCTCCTTGTAGAGAACATAACAAGTACAAAGGCACTGAAGGAAGAGGGTTTGTTTTTCAATTTGACTTCTTTCACAATCTGCTTAGATTCTTTGAGTTTCTATGAATTGCCTTTTGAAACATGTAAAAGATTATTAGACTGACATAAATGGAAAACTTCCTGCATAGAGAGATTCTTTCTCAAAGCATGTAGCAATTTCTGTTTCCCACTGCTGTTAGATTTCTGCTTGCACAGGTATTTGTGCAACTTTGTGCTTCTGTCGAGACTCCTCTTTGCAACGTGCTGTGTTGCAAGTGAACCTACCAGCAGTCCTGCATCCAGACCTTCCTTTAACTTCTGGGAATAATATTCAGCATATTCTTGTGGATATCAGCAGTTAACTAACAGAGGCACAGACAGCCTTCTGTGAATTGCCTACAGCTTGGGTGTGTTACTTCTGAGTGCCAGCCCTTGCTTGGAGGGAGGACAAGGAAGGATTGTGCAGCCATGGTTCGGCAGGGTGTCCTGTGGTACCCGGGTAAATGTGGGCTGGGGAAGACAGTGCCTGCCCTCTTCTGCACTGGAGCATGTTCTGGTCCATGTGAGGAGCATCCACCTGCTGCATGGCACTTTTGGGAGATTGCTATGTTTCCAGAAGGCGAGGCTGGAGTTTATTCAAGGCACTATGTTTATTCTTCAGCCTCTGCTTGTTTCTCAGCTGCTTTTCCCTACAGTTGCATATCACAGAGTCACTTAAAATTACAGCTTTTTCTGCAGCTGTTTGCTGGTGAAACAGCTGGAAGGAATGTCCAGTGAGGAGCAGCTAAGGACTTTGGGTTTGTCTAGTTTGGGAGAAAAGGAAGCTGTAGGACAACCTCACTGCTCCCTACAATTTCCTGTGTAGGGGAAGTGGAAAAGGAGTTGTGATTTCTTCTACCTGGTATTCAGTTATAGGATGCATAGGAAGTGGTTCAAAGCTGTGTCAAGGGAGGATCAGATCAGACAGTAGGAAGTATTTCTTTACCAAGAAGGTAAAGAAATACTTGCCCTCTTAAAAGAAATACTTCCTACCCTCACTCACACCAAGAGGGTCATCAAAGACTGGAACGGGCTTCCTAGAGAGGTGGTTGGTGCCCCAGGCCTGTCAGTGTCTGGGAGACACTTGGACAATGCCCATAACTTTTAGTCAGCCCTGAATTCATCAGACAGATGGATGTTGTAGGTCCTTTCAATTGAAATACTCAGTTCTATTCTAATGTTTTACAGTCTGGACACTGGCAGTGGAATTCACCTGTGCAAATGATGCATGCCAGACCATGAGGTTAGCAAAAACCATGCCTGAGACCATACTTCCCTCAATCACCACTCCTTTTGCTCTGAAGGAGGTCATTTGAGCCCTTTCTTACATGTAAGAAATGCATTTTCTAACCTATTCATGCTTAGCAATGCAGATGAGGGTAGGCAGTTTGTGTGTCACGCCTCCATCCAAATTCATAAAGGTGTTTAGAGACCTTCTTGATAGCTAATACTTGGGTAGGTTGTCTCACTGTCCATCCATGTGGACCACTGTGTATGAACTTGCCTCTTTTCCCACTTAACCACCGTAGCCTCATTGGTGGCATTAACTTATGTTTGTACAAGCAGGCTGTGCTTTATTCCTGAGAAACCTGGGGTAGATCAGGAACAGTCAGGTTTTGGGCTGGATTTCTGAAATAAGGTGAAGAACTGTAAGGCTTCTGTGGAGCCTTCCTGATTAATTAATAGGTACATGTAGATATCCATCCAGTTATAACCTGTATCATTCCTATTTGCTTGATCTTTTTTTTTTTTCAGAATGAACTTCCTAATCTTAGCTCACATCACATCTTCAGGAAATGCTGCTTTAGTAATGCCACTGCTGGTTTTTGCTGTCTTTTGGTGTTTACCAGCACCAAACAATAGAGGTGGGACACTGTGAACTGCTGAGATTCTGAATGTCAAACCTCAAGATCCTGTCACAAAGAAGTTAAGACATCAGATGGGTTATTCTGCAAGATATTAAAATGAAAATATTTATTACTTCCAAAATTATTTTCTGTTTCATTTTAATATTTATGGAGCTTTTCCTGAATTAGGTAACTTCTGCAAACTTACTTTTCTGTTAATACCTGAATTTGGCTGTGTGTAATTAGCATGTGATTAATATGTCTGATGGAGTTTCAGTCTTGAATGTGACTCCTTTGACACGCTTTCTGACTTTTTCCCGTTTGCTATTCATGTTGGCCACCTGAGACACTTGTTGGGTTTGTTTGGTTTTTTGCATAACATTAATTTTTGTTTCATAGTTGATAGCATTATTATTTTATCAAATAACCTGATAAATTGGTACAGCAAGACTGCAGCAGCAGGCAAAGCACTGATGCTTTCTAATGGTGCACTTTACCTCTGCTCTATTATGGCTGCCCATTTCATTATTTGAGAGTTGATTACAGCTGCATTTCTCAGGGGCTATGAAATATTCAGCAGCCCGGACTAGCCTAGGGAGAATTTCAATCTTTGCAGCTGAACACCTGCCCTCAAAGGCAAAGAAAAACCAAAAAGTTCTTGTGTTTACAAGTGATGGGAAAAACCCTTCTTTCCTTTGGCTTTCCTGCAGCACTGACTCTAGGTACACACTAATTAAAGATTGCCACTTTACTTATGCTTGTTATTGGATGGGGGAAGAATAAGAATAAATATACAACTACTGCATTTCTGCCATATTTCCCTGGCCACAGCAGAGAAGGAAAACAAATGCTGGTATAATTGGTTGCCTGTGTGTCAGTGTGAGGTAGTTGACATTTGGGATGGGGTTGGGGGGAAAAAAACCCTTCTCTGTTAAGGGCAAAAATGAACACTACCAGTTATGTTTTCACACTGTGCCTCTCTAGGGGACTTGCCAGCAATGATTGACTGAAATGTGCAATATTTTACCAAGAAGGAAACAGATAAGATTTTTATAAACAGGATACTTCATCACTGAAGTAAAGAAACAATTGCTTTGACCTTGTCACTGAATGGGTAAGGCCAGCATTGTGATAATTGAGAATGTAGCTAAGCAACAGTTCTCCAGGAGCATGCACTGCTTTATTTTTAGTTGAGTACACCAGTACAGTGGGGGGGATGTGGGACACACACACACGAGTATGAATGAGCAAAACAACTGGTTAATGATTACTAAAAAGAAAAAGAAAAATCTTTTTGCACGAAGTTTGAGTTGTAATATGTGCTCATGACGATTTTAATTTGAATTTACATCAAAAGAAAGTAATTGAATCAATATATCCTTCTGTGGTCTGAACAAACAGATAGCCTGGCAGTGTCTTTGATTTCTTAAGTTGCTTTAGTAACTTGAGTCTCTTCTGAAAATTAATGGTGTAGAAGAAATGGAATATTCCTTTAGAAATAGTCTATTTTATATCTATTTCTTCTTACTTTGATGTTAATTATATTTCCAAATCTTATTGCAGATTAATATTGCAGAGCCCAATTTATTTATTGCTCTAATTTTGGTTTAAGCCAGTCTTAAATACCCTAGTGAGCTAGTCCCCAACAAAGTTAATGGTGTAAGACCCTTTAAATCTGAAATAAATGTCCAGGGAATGGAACGTACTTTCTTCTAGCTAAGTCAATTTACAAACCAAGTTAGTTAATTTTTCATGTAAGCAATGGGGAAAAAAACAAAGTCCAAAGTTAGTAATTTTTATTATGTAGGCATTGCAGGACAAATTGCCACCACATGGCCCCTCTGATATCCTGTAAACAAAAGTATGTGTTCCAAGGCTGGTGCCAAGGGAAAATCTGCAGCCTCTTTACCTCTCTCTGTTTCTGGTAAATCTCTCATCAGTGACTTGGTTGCTCTTTCTTTAGATATTAAACCAGTACAATTGCTAAGGAAAAATGAGTTTCTACTTACCAAACCCAAGCAGTTACAGAAATCTCTCTGAAGATATTGTCACTGTATGAGTATAAACTACCCTAACTTTATGTATAGGAGCCTTTAATTCTGATTTGGTCTATGAAATTTGTATTACTGGCAACATTGCATAGGTGAGAGAATAAAAATGTCCTAATTCTCAGCCTGATTTTATCAGATCTTTAAAAGCCAAACAATAGTTTACAGACAAAAATAATAAAAAGGATTTTAGAGACTGTATTAGTTACTCTTGGTTATTTTTAATATAATGAGAAAACCTTTTCCTAAGGTGCTCTTCTTTGGTAACGATTTTAAATTTGATGATCCAGAGAATGTAATGTATATTTTCATATTCCTAAAGTGTGGCATAATTGAATTTGGACTTGTGAATGTTTTTGATGGTTTTTTTTTTTTCTTTTTTCTGCCTAGGAGGAATCATTTGTCAATACTGTATCTCACTTGAACATCAGGCCCTACAGTCACTACAAGGTAATTGTTTATACAACTGCTTTCTGTTCCCTGTGATCGTCAGCTTGGCTTTAACTCATTTTCTGAAGACCCCTGTAATTTATGAAGGTGCCAGTGCTAAGCAACTAAACTGATTAGCAGCAATGTTATGAGTAGCTTTTACAGAAACGTACTTGCTCACAGCTTCAGGACCCATGGTGAGCTGTGTGAGGTTGCCAGTGTTTGTGTATAAAGCAAAGATGTGATGCATTTTGAAAGTGCACATCTTGTATTTGTGTCTCAAGGAGCAGAAGTATCATTCTCAGCTGAAAGGTAAAATCTGCTGCATATGGGTTTGTGTGTGGTCATTCAGAAAGTTGTTCCTTACCCCTCAGCGCCCCAGTCTTTCAGCTGGTTTTCTTCCTGGAGCTGCATGTGAGGCATCCCATGTCCTGCAGTGCTGACACGGGCTCTCCTGCCCCAGGAAGGTGGCTTTGGTCAGTGTTTTGGTCAAGCGAAGCGATGACCACCTCATTGGAAATGACAGTCTCAGCTCACTTTGCCAAGTTGATAAAAGCTGTTTCTGCTGTTGCAGTTGTGGTGGGTGCTGCAGATCTATACATCAATTTGCTCATCTCAAAGCCCGTTAGGAGGCATAGCTAATGAGGTCACCATGTGTGTGGGCAGCAACTGAACAAAATAGACTGCTGGGGGTTCCTATTTCGTGTGCAAGTTACAAAGCTCTCCCACTGCGCTGGGTGCAGAAAAGAATATTGTGGTTCGGAAGTGGGTGTGGGTGTGCAGTCTGCAGAGCAGAGCTGGTACCTCTGTGTGGAGACCAACAACATCCAGCCTTCAGTAGGCAGGCTGGTGCTGGTTACATTCATTTACTGGAGGAACGATGAGATTTGAGCAATACCAAATTCATACTGGGTTGCCTCTTAAATAATGTCTCCCAACAGCTGGCAAAAGGAATCAGTGCTTTGCTACTGCACACCAAGCAGGTGGTCTTCACTTAATTCATATTGGTAATATTGCAAACAAAATCTTTCGGGTAACCCCATAGTGCTAACTGACCTGCACATTCCTAGCTTTTCCTGAAGGAAAGTTGGATTGTTCAGAAAAGCTTAACTTTTTAAACCCTAGACAGGTTTAACTTTTCCTTTGCAAAATGGAGTGCACTTCTCTGATGACATACTTGGTTACCACAACTTTTCTCCTCCTAAGTTACAGGTTAACTTGTAGGTTAAATCCATCCTTAGGAGGACCAGGTGCCTCCTAAGCTACAGTGACTTGTTGTATGAGTTTGTGTGAATACTCTGAGTCCTTCTCTGTCTCTTTTTGTTACCTCTATGTGGGACAAAGATGCTTCAGTTCCAAATTTTGAGCTCATGAGAAAGCCATAAATAAATACAACATAAATATGGTTCATAGAATCATTGCTTCTTGGAAATAATTTTCCATAAAATGAACACAGAAGTCCATGAGCTTCTACAGACACCTTAGAGATAAAATTAATATAAAATCAATTTATTACTACTCATGCTTCTGGCGTCTTAGCTTGTGGAAGCTAAAGGTCTGATAGTTGCCTTTAAATCTGTCAAAGATGAAGCATTTTACTTCTGAACTCTCATTTTCTGTGAAAGATCAGATCAGGAAATGAAACACATCTGAAAGCTGAGGGTTTTTTCTCTCTTCTGAGTAGCTCATCATTTTGCAAATTCTGTTTGCAATAAAAATGTGTTGATGACTCTGAAGTGTGTCTGACAGACCTGCATAATCTGAACTCTTGCAGAGGAAATCAGAACTTATGAACAGATATTATCATGCCATGTAATCCTCCATCAGCTTTAGACAGCAGCACAGTGCCATCTGAGGGCAGCTGTAGGTCCAGAGCATTATCTCTTTTAATTCAGTTAAAAGCTGGGAACCTTAAGGCTGAAACAACAACAAAAAAGTTTTATTTGGGTTCTAGGCTTTTTTCAGCCAGCTGTGTTGGTGGTGAAATAGTATTAATCTTTATCCTGGCAGATTTTGGGTGTGTAAAAAAAAAAAACAAATGACCCCTCCATGGGTCGCTTGATGGGTGTGGTTCAGAGTACCTTCAGCTGGAGGTGGAGAAGGCAAGTGGGACATGTGATAAAGGAGGTTGCTGACATGAGGACTTTGTTCAGTCAGTCAGGAACCACATCTCCAGGCCCTGCACGCACAGGCAGGTCTGGTGTTTCATTGAACGGTTCCTCCCTGAGGTTCCCGTGGCTTTCAAAGGCAACATCAAGAGCTTACAGCCAGTGTCAGTATGAGGAATCTTAATTATTCATTTAAATAGCATCGAAGAAGAATGTGTGAGTTGAGTGGTCATGAGTCAAGTGTCCAAGGTCAAGAGGTCCTGTCTCCTGGGGGCTGGCAGAAATACATGTTGTGTATTTCTTTTAGTCGTTTTTTTTAGAAGCACAGGGATGGCTTCTAGCACAGATACACTGTGGTGGGGGTGGTGAGGGACACGTGAGGGGTGAAGAGCAGGATGGGGGTCTCTTGGGTAGGTCTCTCCAGCAGGACAGCAGAGGTGTTGGCAGGTCATCCCCTGTAACTTGCAAAGAACATGCAGGACTGGTTTGTTCTACATTTGTGGTGGCCATGGCTGGGCATCACACTGGTCTCTCCCCATGTTCCCGGTGTCTCTGCCCTGGGCTGTCTAGCCCAGTGTTGGCATGGCAGAGGTGTAGGCCAGTGGCTGAAGGAAAATGTGTGAGCCAGGTGCCAGCTGGAGAGGGCTTGCTGGCATGGGAGTGCTGCTAGGGACCTGGCCGTGGCCCTCGCCAGAAAGACAGCGAGAAGGGACGAAGGGGCGCTTCTCAGAGTGACTTTGCACAGGATGCGTGTTTTGGTGCTTACAGTTGACAGCTTGCCTGTGTTGGAAATTACTGTTCTGCTTTCAGTTTCCTTTCTGTCTGTTTTGCACCAAGCACCCAGGGATTGGGGTTTGTAGGTATTCAGAGTCAATAGAAATCCATACAAGCGTCATCCTCAGGCTTCTCCTTTTTGCCTGCGTGGGTTTTTAGGAGTGGGTGTGGGACTTTGTTAATGGGCTTTTTTTAAGTTGAGTTTGAGGGGGGGCTTTTGTTTGCTTTTTTTGTTTGTTTATGGGTTTCTTTGCTTTTGTTTTTTGGTTCTTAGAAGTCCCCTCTTCCTGTCTTTATCACTTCACTTTCTTTGAGGTGGCAAAAGCATTTTCTATCAGTGTTGATGTTAATGGGCTCCACCGTGCTGGCTGTTGTGAGCCTCAGGACACCTTGTACCTCCACCACCATCAGTAGTAGCTTCTGCATGTCTGCAGGTTTCTTTCCCCGAGATGTCAGGTTTTCCCTCTGCTTTCTTTAGGTTGCCCTTGCCCTTCCAGATGGCCGGCTCTCCTGCAGGAGTAAGCACCCCCAGGCAAGGGCACTCAGCTGCAGCTCCTCAGTCTGAAAGGGTCATAAATACATGAAGTTTGTGCTTTTCATTATACTGAATGTAACAGGAGGAGCCACCTTGTCAGCAAGCTCCCATGGGGAGGATCTGCACTAAAAGGTTTGCATAACAGCAGGGGAGTGAAAAAGCCCCCTCTGAGAGCAATGTCCGTGAGCTGAATGTTGGTGACTTGGAACCAGGGATCTCAGAGGTCATCCATGGGTCTGACTGCAGCTTGCTAGTTTGTTTTTGCTGTTTGTCTGGCCATGCTGCTCTGAACCTGTGGTGCCTGTGGCTTTCATGAGGGCTTCTAGGAACACTGGCAGCTTGTCCCTTATCCCAAAATAACCTTATTGTTTTCCAGCATGAGATCTATGTTTTCAAGGAGCATGGTGGAAAGGCAGCATTTTTGAGGAGGTGAGGATGAGTGTGACTTCTGCCCCACTGGCCATCAGTGAACCGGGAAGGGGAGTGATGTGCTGTCAGCAGGGGCTGAGTGCTGCTGCCTGGCACAGCCCAAGCTTTCCTGGTGATGAAGGGCACATGGAAGGAAGGTGTGTGTGGGAGTCAAGCTTGTCCACCTTTAATAAGCTGTGGGAGAGCGAGTGAGCAGCGGTTCCTACAATGCTGCTTCCTGTATGGTGCAGTTAACATAACATAACCAGCCCTTCTTGGGCATAATGCAAAGGAATTTTAGAACTGCCCCATGACAGGAGTTACGCCTGTTTATTTAGACAGGTCCTGTAGAAGTGGGGTGATTCAAATATTCGTGTGATGGGTTTGCATCTGGGTGCAGTGGGGGGACTGAACCAGGGACTGCGCTGACTGCGAAAATAGGCTTACGTTGCAGGAACGACTAAGACGATTACAGAGCTGCATGAATGATTAATTTACCCTGCTTTTGTTTCACTTTTGATCCTGGGTCCTCTGGAAAAAAATGAAAAAGGCGATTTTGGAAGATGTTTTTAAAATAACAAACAAGTCAGTTGTAATAACAGCTTTATTACGCAGATGTGCACCAGCACCACTCCAAGAGGAACAGAATAAAAAATCACTTGCTACCATTTTTCTGTAGTGTGAATATTTGAAATTTGCAGACAAATAATCACCAAATACTTTGCAATCAGAACATTTATTCACATTTTAGGAGAACAGTATTATTAATCTTCAAATAGGATACAGAATGATATAGTGGTAGTGCTTTCTTAATAACCCTCTTTTAAGCTCAGTGTAGAAAGAATTTGTTTTGTTATTAAAATTACTCCACATATTTGAGACAGACTTCAGCTGAACAACTGCCTAATACGTGCTAGACACATATTGATTTTTTTGTCTTAGCCCACATTTCCCCTGGGCATCATATTATTTATTCATAAAGCAGAAATGATGTCTGACAGGCAGTTAGAGGGGTGTAGAGCTGTAGTCCAGAAACAATGTGAAAAGCTTTGCAAGGACCCCAAGAAATCAATGTGCTGATGCTAAAGAGCAGCCTTTTAATTCTGAGCACACATTCTTGCAATCATTTAGTGTGGAACAGGAAATTTAAATAACAAATAGTTACTATTAAAACTGCAGGCCTAAATTTTCATTCATCTTTATTCCGATTATCTGAGCCAAGGTGGAAGTAGGCGCTGAAGGCAGCTAGCCAAGCCCAGACACCTCTTAGCCATAACACAGGCTTGCTGCTCTAGCCCTGATTTGCACATTTGTATGTAAATTTCTGTTGGAAGTAAGATATTTCTATCAATAAAGATTTAGAACCCACACGTTGTTCAGAGAGCCAAGACATTCCTAAAATGTGCATGATTCATCACCACTTACTCTGATTGAGTGTAAGACTGATGTCTGTACAGCAGAGTAAAATAATAAATAGCTGGTATTTTTAGAATGCAATTTGAAATATTTTGATAAATATTGATAAATATTATGACAGACCTGTTTGAAAAAAAAAAAAAAAAATCGGGCCAAATGAGATTTGTTCTGGTTTTGTTCATTCAAAACTAGATCACAGCATACTATCAAGCAGTATTTGCTGGTGGAAGATATATTTTATTTCCAAAAATGTTTTTTCTACTGAAAAGAAAATCAAACTATCCTAATAATCTTAGGAAAATTTTAATCTGACCTTATACCTCTCTCAATGAGATAAATAACTACTGAAGTATTACATTTGAAATGCAGTGAACATCTAAACATCTGGTCCAGTCAGGCCACTATGGAATTTGTTTCTTGTTCTTTAAAACACAGATAATGCAGTCAAAAAATAGCATGTCATTGTGTAATTAAATATTTCATCTTGATGTATAAGCACAAGGGAGCTGAACTAAATTTGTTCTGGCATTTCTTGACTTTCTAGGACTTAACTTTGAACCTTTTTCTTCTTTGATATATATTGAATAGGGAATTTCAAAATTTGCTTTGCATATTTTGAGGGGGGAGGGGAAATGTAAGAAAATGATTAATTTCTACTCTATAGACATGAAAATGATTGTCTTTCTCGTGGTTAATAAGGAGGCTGTGTTACTTACAGTGAAACCAAGACACATTAATCTTGTGAAGCTAAGAAGTTCATATGTACTCCTTCAACTGGTCTGCAGAGCACCTTATAGTCGTTTTCCTTGGGAAGGCTTTGACCTCTTCAATCATGAAGAATCACAGTAAATCAAATTTCAAATCACTCAGCCGGGACAGCATAATCTGAGTCCATCCACAACAAGTAAAAGTGCCTGAAACATGCACACATTTGTATTTTTGCCCTACCATTTGGGAAATTCTATGGTTTTGAAAAGAAGGGAAAAGTGGTATCTTCTAGGAAATCAAATATATGAATTTTCACGTGTAGTGTTCTGACACATAATGGCATTGGGAAAGCATTACAGTGTTTGACTATGCCTGTCTTTCATGGATTTGAAAATCTAATTTCAGTTGACTCAATCTGAAGAAAGTGTAGCAAACACAACATTTTTCTGGGCTATTGTAGACATTGCAATGGGCATATTTTTAATGTTTGCTGTCTGATGAGAATATGAAGTCATAAGAATTTCCTAATAAACCTAATTTCCCCAAAATGGAGGCATTTTTATTTGCTCTTGCCAGTACTTTTGAATGCTGCCAATAACTTGCAAGAGTTCCTGTGTATTTATAAGTGGGTTTTAAATAACAAATTTACAGCATGGCATTACACGTGACAGTGTTATGTAGTGACTTTTAAATGTCACTTTTCCAAACTGTTAAACTACAGCTGTAATAATAATTCTTTTAATCTTTTTGGATAGTTGATAGCCAGTCAGTTAATGAGGTTTGTTCGTCAAAAGCTCAACTGCATTTCTCTGCCTCTCTGAACTCCTTTCTTGATTTAGTCCTGTCCTTACTGTTGTCAGGAACGTAACTCTTGGCTTTTGACAGCAGAGGAGCACCCACCCCAGATTAAGCACTAAAACACGAATATGCACATTTTCTGCCTCACTGGCCTGGAGTGCTCTTCAGGACACTCAGGCAGAGGATGTGTGCAGCAGAGCTTCGCCCAGGGTCCAGCTCAAGTCAGTGCAGGGCAGTGCCTACTCTTAGGGCATGGTTCATTTAGCACTATTTGCAGGCTTATTTTTTTGTATGGTGAGTTGTGTCTTATAAGAAACTTACAGGATGCTGCAGTCTGAGTGTAAGGACCCAGTTGTGGGGTGGAGTTCAGTTTCAGGCTGACGCACACAGACCGAGTTCCTTTCTGAGCAGCTGTGTCTTCGTGTGAGCAGAGCATCGCCCTTGGAGTCAGTGGGAATGTCATCCCTGTGTCTGGTGGAGCCTGGAAAGCATTGCTGGTCTCCCTGAGCCAGGCTCTGCATGGTGGAATCCCTCACAATGGCTGAAAGACTGGGCTGGACATGACACAGAATTCCTGTTATCAGGATGCTGGGACTCCAACGGGCGTGCTTTTCCAATCCATAGTGATTTGTGGCAGTGATACATAGCTAGCTGGAATGTTACCTCCTGGCTTGTTTCGGGTGCTGATTACTAGTTTTTAAAGGACACTAAGCGCTAAAGAGCACTAAGCAGGATAATCAAAGATACTCCACATTTTTAAGGAGCCTTTTGTTGTTAAGGTTTGCATGAATACAGTATAGCACAGCAGAAGGTATTTTCTTAACTTTGTGATATTGTTGTGTTCCTAAAATTGCTTTCTTCTGATGCTTTGCTGGAACCTTTGATGAAAAGTGGTTCATTTATAAACCATTGTTAAAAAGGCCTTGTATGGGAAGATGATGTCTTCATCTAGAGATTTTTTACCTTCTTGTTTCAATAATTTACCTAATGTCAACATGTCTTCGGTGAAACACACAGCCTTGCCAAACAAACAGATATTTTCAGAGGCGTACTAAGAGGATGGCAAGCACCAGTCCATCTCATGGGTCAGTTGGATAAAGGGCTGCAGTGCTGTTGAGACTATCATCTGCTGAGAGGCAGATGTGTTTTAAGACCAGGGTTTGCTACTGAGCTCAAATGGACCCCTTAGCCACTGCTCTTTTAACTTGGTAAATGGCTGAGCTAAGGAGGTGACAGAAAAAAATTAAATATTTTATAGCAGAATATTTTCTGTTAATTTCTGTTAATTTAATATTTTCTGTTATTTCCTTAAATATTTTCTAACAGAATTAAATAGCAAGTACGTTTGTAAATCAGTTTATAGAAGACTAAATTGGTTATGGAACGCTGAAGTTTCCAGCTGTTACATACAGATATTTTGGGAGTCATTAGAAGATAGTAACTCCTCATAATAACCAACATAGTTAATGATGTCCTGATCTTAAAAAATGAACCATGACAGTTGTTGAATAAGGTGTTCTTTTTCCTCCAGAGTTGTCTGTGGCTGAGACATGTTCAGGAGCCAGCCCTAGGGACACCTGTGGCCATGAAGCAATGCCATCCTTCAGTCCACTCTCAAGCATGGTCCACATATAGCTTATGTAACTTTTACCTTGTTCAAACCTGCTGTGAAAATAAATTTGTTTTCTTGTGAGTGTTTCTCTAATGTTCATGTATTTCTCTCATAGTAATGGTAGAAAGAAGTAGTCTGATTTCATATCCAAAGCCCCTCTGGCCCATCTGTCCACACAGCCCTGCAGTTCATTTGCAATACCAGCTTTGTCACTGACCTGCTGTGTATTCAAAGCAGCGTCTGCAAGCTTTATTCATTGCTACGCTGAAGTTAAGGATGAGCTGTGGACAGACATCAACACACTTAACCTCATTTTCTTCTTTTAAATCCCTTCTTAGAGTCTCCTCTGCTGTAATCCCTGGGGAAAAAAAAAAAAAAAGAAGTAGGTTAGTGATGTGTTGCAGCCACTGCCTCTTGTATTGACTGATGTGGTCTCTTTGTTTCTTCCTACTTCCTTGTCAACAATCTATACCCACTTACTGGACCTTATTGTTAATGTTTAAGTGTGGCTTTCCAGGCAAGAATTACCTTTTTTTATTCTCACTGAGCACAGCTCACAGTGTGCTTCTACCGTGTCTGGGACTACTAGATGACATCCCCAGCACAAGGGCCACCAAGTTGGTTAGGGAGATGAAAGCACCTTTCCTAGGAGGAAAAGCTGAAAGCATTGAGATTGTTCAGCCTGTGAAAGATAAGGCTTCAGGGTGACTTAATTGTGGCCTTTCCAGTACCTTAAGGGAGCCTGCAAAAAAGATGCAGAGGGATTTTTTACAAGGGCATGTAGTGGCAAGATAATGGGGGTGGGCTTCAAACTGGCAGAGAGTAGGTTTAGATTAGATAGCAGGAAGAAATTCTTTACTGTGGTGGTGAGGCGCTGGAACAGGTTGCCCAGAGAAGATGTGGATGCTCCATCCCTGGAAGTGTCCAAGGCCAGGATGGATGGGGCTCTAAGCAGCCTGGTGGAGTAAAAGGTGTCCCTGCCCATGGCAAGGGGTTGGAACTAGATAATCTTTAAGATCTCTTCCAACCCAGGCCATTCTATGATTCCATGTTAGCATAACACAGTGAAGAGAATATAACTGTGATGGCTCAGTGCTTCACAACTGTCACAGACTTTTTTACAGCACCGTGTGAGGAAAACAAATGTTATTATATGGTAAAGGTGAAAAATGATAGCATATGTCCTTAATAAGGAATTTTCTTAAAGATCTCTAATAATTTTGAAATATCTGAGCTGAAATACAAATACCTCCTTTTTAAAGAAAAGAAGGGCTTGTGGAATTCCTTAGTATTTCAGATCTCTTGGAGCTTCCATTTTGCAAATGTATGTTCAGCACTGCTGCACATCAGGAGCTTGGGGAATGGAGGTTTGAGTATGGATGGGACATTTACTCAGTGTTTTCCCTGGCATCTATGGGAACTTTTTGCCTGAACCGATGATACCGGCTTAATCCTCACACTTTCTCAGGTCTCCTGTGGTGGGGACTTTTTGCCTTACAGATTATGGAAGAAAGGGAGCACAATCCTATGGGCTGGCAATACTCAGAAAATTAGTGATAAAGGAGGCTTCACCTGCACCACTGTGTTACCACCAGCTTTCACGTGAGGGCATGGGGTGTGCCTGGGCTGCAAGGGCAGGCTGAGGCAAGGCTGCAGGCATCAGGAGCTGTGTTTTCAGGGCAACGTGGGGTTTTGCCACAATTAGGCACGTGTGTTTGGCAGAGTCATGGGCTCTGTGTGTTGCCCCACCTCTTGGGAGAGCACCCACCTGTACAGATTTAGGTGGTTTTGCTCTGGAATCACAAAAGGTTCCTCCTGGCCTGCAACATTTATGGAGGATTTTACACCAGTGATATTGAAATGTAAATAGAAATATGTAATTACATGATTTTTTTTACATAAAACACCTTACAGCTGTTGCTACTCAGTAGTTTTCTTAAATTTTAGTTAAATTTCAGTATCTTTTTTGATTTCAATAAGGGCTATGTTAATTGAAGTAATGTATTTAGTCAGCAAATATTTATTGAGGTATAATAGCCTTCCTGTGGGTTGTATACTTTGTGGTATACTGTTAAAAGCATTTGCTTCCTTTTATTGAAATGTAAGGCCTACATACTACCTACATGTATTCATGCCAGTGGAATAAAGTTTTAACTACCATTTGGGATAGGAATATTGTAATTGCCATTGAATCAATTTTTTTAAAGTCTCTGTTAGCAAGTCTGGGACTTGTACTCCTATTATACAGGGCTCCCTTCCTGAAATCATGCTAAATCTCAAATATGGTACTTTTTTTATGTATATACGAGCATCATGATTTTGAATGTCACTGTCTGTAACACTTTCGAAACAACTGTACTCAGGAGAAGCTAAAGTTCTTTTCCAGCGGTGTAAATCCCCTTGGTGATCTCTCTGGATGAGCTGTTACTCTCTCTCAGTAAAGCAGGTACTGTTGGATGCTTGTGTCTTTGGCATGGAGAGTATCTCCATTTTGCATGACAGGCAAGAGGAATGCATCCATGGCGAGTTGACTATTTGATGGTGGTGGATTGAGGTTGCTGGCTTGTGCTGCCGGGAAAGCTAGTGAATGGGAGGAGTGCATAAACATTATTTTCATGTCTTCTCTATTTTTGGGGTGTTTGTCAATACGTGCACACATACTGCATTTCTAATTGGTGCTTGAAGAAGCATGGAGAGGGCTACACTGTGATACTTCGTACTGGTGCGAAAGAGTATGTAGAATGAAAAGTTAAAATACATAAAGCTCCTTAAAAATAAGTTAATAATAATGTCCTTAAAAATAGGTTAAATAATAAATTTGCTTATTGAAGAAGTGGTATAGTTGGTCTGAAAATGTAAATAATTTAAACCCACAAAATGAGAAGTATGAGGTCAAGCTTTCCCAAACTTAATTAAAATCTAATAATTTTAAAATTTGAAGGGAAAATTTGAAATTTTTTAGTTTGAAAGGAAGATTTCTAAGATGCAACAAATTTCATTTATTTTTGTTTCTCTGGAGAGTCAGAATTGGGCATCCACGTTCAGGGTTGAAGAGGAGTTCAGTACCTGTGGGGCTCCAGCTGCAGGGACTCACTTCCCTGCAGAGGCTGTCAGCAAGGCTGCCCATCAGGATGGCGCTTTCTGTGGTGCTCACACTGGGTACTCTCTCCTGCTCAGAGCCTCCGTTCAGTTTAAGCAAACATCAACTCACAGCAGCTTGGGTCAGCAGTGATTTGACCCCTCAGTTGTGTTCAGTGCTGTGACTAAAGTCTACTGTATTCTCTTTGAGCTGTTTTATACATGGCATAACTGCCACTTGGAAATTTAGATGGACTCTTGTTTATCTGTTTAATCAGTGAAATATCCACATGATATTTACCTAATTCTTCTAAATAAAGTATTGAGCACTCTGTCTCTGCCTTGACACCACCAGGAATGGGTGTGGGCTTCAGCTTTCAGCCTTACTTCTGTGAGTTCTTATGTCTGCATATTAAGAAACTGTATCTTGTCTGAAGCCATTAAACCTTCTAAGTTTTAACTTTATGACCATCCATTGAACGGAGAAAGCTGCAAGCATCCATTGAGTATAAACTTTCTTAAGAGCTAACAATGGATTTTTTTCAGAGCTACTGAAGCTGTAGTCTGCAACTTGCTTTGAGGTAACAAAAAAGAGAATAGTAAGAATCAAACCTATCAATATGCCATTGCTGTATTTCTATTGAGAGGCCTTGTAAATATGCGTTTGCAAATAATTGCCTTAAAGCTTTTAATGTTCTTGCACTGTAAGAAGCTAAGCAACATTTTCAGTGCTTATTCACAATATATTCTCCTGGCATGTATTCCTGCAGTCCACAACAGGCAGAAATCCCCCTCGAATTAAATGGGCTTTTTGCCCAATATAGTCTCTCATTCTAACTGAATTAGCAGTAACAGACTTAACTATAATTTTTATTTTTTTTTTTCTCTGGGCACATTCTCTAATAATTACCCTCCACTACACTTTATCAGGGAGATACAAAAGCTTTTAGTGTTTTTAACTCAGCAACTGTCTTTAATTTCAGGACTGGTTCTCTTGGAAGAGGAGTTAGGTTTGTTTTTATGGTAAGAAAGATCACTTTAAAAACAAACCTGAGGGTATAATTAGGACATTGCTTTATGAAATTACTACCTCATAATATGTGTAATTTGAAGTTCTTCCCCACTGAACACCTTCTGCTTTAGAGATTGGGGTGGCTGGCCAGGTCTATGAATGCTAGGTTTCTGGTGGTTTTTAATGTTTTTTGGTTTTTGGTTTTTTTTCTAGGTATGCATTAGTATTGAGAAGAGGCTGATTCATGCTAGACTTCATTTTCAGTATGGGTTTAATTCCACCTGGAATCAGAGTAGTGAAACGTGCTGCATGGCAGCTGGCACAACAACATTTTTAATCAAATAATAGATTGCAGCTGGTGGGGAGTCAACTGAGTTCTGAAGCAGACATGACTTAATGCAGATCTTCCTTATTTCTGTAATAAAATGCATTACCATTGCATATGAAATAAATGGAGGAGAAGTGAAGGAAAGCGGGTTTGTAGGTTTGCTAGAAACAAAACTAGCCATTATAACCTCGTAAGTTGACTTAAACAAGGGATAGTATGGGGTTCTGAGGTCAGAGTGGCAGATTAACTTGGACTCTTCTCACATACCGTGAAATGATTTCTGGTTTGCGGGTGAGCTTGTGATTGCACAGGTCATTTTCTAGGCTCTGTCCTTGAATACTGCATTTTGTGCTCTTTAGCTACCTACTATTGTTACTGTCATGAGGAATCATCCTCATGTTAGTTGTCAGCCTCTTCCCCCTACCTGCCTGGCTAGGTTACAGTGCAGTGGTGTGAGCAATGAGCCCCAGAAGCTGAGTGGGGGTCTTTCTGGTGTCACTGAACTGAATATTGTTTCAGACAGACCTTTTTCTCTGCTCTCTCAAGAAGTGTAAAGATTCTGATAGAATTCAGATAATGAGGATCTTATCGATATGTAGAGCTGTAACTGTAATTGTGCTGCGAAGCCAAATATAATGGTACTGGAAAGGTCAGTGCATGCTGGAAAATGTCAACAGATGCTGCATTTTCAATGATTTTTCTTGTTAGTTTCTATCCCACTATCTAAGCTCAGTGCTTAGCCAGGACAAGCAACTCATTCTTCACTTGATGCTTACTGGGTCTTAGTTCATGCTATTGAAAGAAATGTCAAATGCCGCAAAATCCCCATACATTGGATAAGGCTTTTCCTGCTGTTTTCTTCCTGTTTGAAAGCTGTGAGTGATCGATGCTGGCTAGCTGCCTTTCTGCTATTTCACTGTTGGATGTTCTTCAGAGAATTGAGGTGAAGTTGATCACCACCCCACCAAGACTCAGCAGGTCTCAGGGGGAGCAGGTGTCCTGCTGATAACTCCCATTCCGTTAGCTGGAGCTGCAGAGATTTGACACTTCATGCAGTCCAGCCTGGAAGTAAATAGAGTAGGAAAAATCATGTCTGATGTGAGGAGACTGTTTCTAAGATGAGTGGTCCCCATTCCCTCGGAGCCTCCCCGAGGTCACTTGTTTCAGTCAGGAGCTGCTGCATGATAGCGGGATCAAAGCCTTTGGAAGCAATCAGACCTTTTCATGACATCTGCTGAAAATGTGCTACAAAGTAAGTTTTCTCTTAGAAAAAATAAAGTAAAACCATTTTTTTTTACTTTATTTGTGTGGTCAGAATTTTATCCTCAGTAAAAGTCCTGTGGAGGAGGAATACTAGGAGATGTTTTTATGTAGATGTCTGCAGTTAACATAAATCTATTAATCCAGGCTAGCAAGAGAGAAAGTATTGATTGCAGTGTTTTTCCACTTCCTTCTGACAAGTTTGAAAAGTGATAAGATAAAAACAAGGCCAAATTGAGCTCATAATTTCAGGAATTATCTTGAAAATAAATATTCATTATAGCTTCAATTTATTGCCTGTGTTATTTCCATTATGTTTCTGTAGTTACTGTCTGTTGATGGCAACATTACAGCATATTTTAGAGACCTTTTGTGTTACATTTTGGTTTTATCTGTCTCATTCCTTATGTAGCTTATTGATGCCATAAGAAACCCTAAAACCATAAAAATGTTTCTGAATGTGGAAGATGCACAGAAAAACCAAAAATAATTTAAGTATGGCAGAAAATAATCAGAGTTTGGAGGAGATATTTACGTTAGTTTCTTTATTAAATGTTATGAAAAATTCATATTAAGTTTCTGTTGAGCTCTGATAGTTCAGGAGATGCACTGGGAGTCTGGTTGTCTGTGGCTGTGACCAGTCAAACCTCACAATTTATTTTGATGCAAAGTGAGAGAGCTTAAACTTGCAGGGTTGGGTTTTTCTTCATACAGAAGTAAAACTGGACCTTTTGAAAACATTAACAAAACAATATGGAGAGAAACTCTTGCCAGAGCATCCGAGTGTATTTTGGCCAGGCACTTTCCTGCAGCAACAGGAACCCAGCCTCAGGTCTCTTTGACACATCCTGGGCAAATGCTGTTTAATGCAGCCTGTCAGTGGCTTTTGGTCAGGAGCCCGCATCTCCCGCTCTCGCC